>PVKC010032790.1:0-14140 GCA_004027635.1 Crocidura indochinensis
TTTTTTTTTTTTTTGGTGGGGGGAGCCACACCTGGAAGCACTCAGGTCTTACTCCTGGCTCTTCACTCAGAAATCATTCCTGGCAGGCTCAGGGGGCCATATGGAATGCTGGGGATTGAACCTGGGTCAGTCCTGGGTTGGCCTCGTGCAAAGCAAAGCCCTACTGCTGTATTATCACTACAGTCCCAGGACCTGGGTTGTTAAGTGCTACATCATCCTGCGTAAACAGACCCTAGGACCTAGGAAGGCACCAAGTTTGAAAAGACTCTAACTACCTAAGGGAGGATTTTTCAAAATCTGTCTACTATTGCAGGAACTTTTCAAAGTTGCTAATACCTGCAGAGAGGGCATATGAGAATAGCACCTGTCAGAAAGGAAGCTTGAAGAATAACCTGTACTCAAAGGCATTAGGGCCCTGAAAAACCTTGGTTGCCTGTCCATTACTTATTTGGAAAATAAAGAAAATGTAGCATAAATATTAATTGAGACATAACTTCAGCTGACATTTTAAAGATTACTCATATTGAACATTTGCATGGATTCCAATATTCCTTACCTAATAATTATTACTCATTTCCCTTAAAAATTACTCAGATTTATAAACACACCTTATGAGGAACATTTGCGTAAATTCAAGTATTTTTTATTTAGTCTTACTGAATAATTATTCACTCTCTAATCTAGGTTTGCTGTTAGCCTACATCCAGCGATATTAAGGGTTAACATTTCAGGCCCCAGTTCAGAATGCATAGACTGGAATCAGACCAAAGCAACACTAACTGACCTTGCTAGATAACAAGAGCAGTCAAAAGCGAAACTGCCCTGCGACAGAATATGCCTTGAACAATTTGCCCCTGTGCCTTTTTGGCAAATTAGTTTTGGCTGAAAATTATGACTTGTCAAGAAATTGAGTATAAATATTCCACCTTTTGCTTTGAATAAATGGAACAGAGCTTGAACCCAACTTGACTCTTGGGCCTCTGTCTCCCACAGCTAACTCTGTACACCCACATTTCAAGGGACCCTAGAAGATTCCTTAGGACTAATCAGTCCATGACTAATTTTAGGATTAATCAGTCCATGACAGTTAAGCTATCAATTCCCACCTTTATGTTTCTCTGAGCCTCCATGTCCTTGCCTGTAAAAGGAGCCTCATACATTCTGTCTTGTCTTTCTTTTCATTGATATTTTTTTGAGAGGAGGATGTTTGGGTCATAGGACTCACTCTTGGTAGTAATTGGGAAGCCATATGTGGCATATGACCCTGAACTGGAGTTGATCGCATGCAATCCCTATACTATCTTTCCAAACCTCTTTCCTATTCATTTACACAATACACATTTACTGAACATCAGTCCTCTTGTCATTGTGGAAGTTTCCTCTATTACTAATGCAGTACAGCATTTTTGTTTGAAAGTCTATTGTGTCTGATATACGTAGAACCACTTCAGTCCTTTACTGCTTACTGTTTACATGGTTCATCTTTGTCAAAGTTTTTTTGCTTTTGACCTTTTGTTAATCTTTCAAGTGAAGTTGGACATCCTACAGTTGGATGTTTTCAAGTTCAATCTGACTTTTGGTTGTATTATCGGGTTCAGTTTAGACATTGGAAATGTTATAGTATGTCTGAATGTAGCCAAAAAGTACACAGGAATGTAGGAGATCACTATAGGAGAGCACAATGTATGTGGATGCCTTCTACCACACAAGAGATTCTCCTGTGAGGAAAAACACTACATTATGGTCACAAGCTACTGTATATATTTTATGGCAGGAAATAGAGCATTTTTATGTTGTTTCTATATTTGCTTATGAGAATTGGACAATATAATCTTGTTGAAAATATTTTTAAAAGCATATGAAAGACCCAAGAGATAGTAAACAGGAAATAGGGCATTTGTTCTCCCAAATTCAATCCTGAGCACCAAATATTCTCCTCTGAATGCTATCAGGAGTGAACCCTGCTCACGGAGCCAGTGGAGCACAATGGGTGTGACTGACCCTCAAACCACCCCTTCAGAAAAGAGAACATTTGAATAGAAAAAAATCATTTTATTTATTATTCGACTCCTGATTATATAGCATATAGTGAAACTTGGCAGAAATGGACCTCAGGCCAGTCAGGTTTCAATGGAACTGGACCTGGTAAGTCAGAGGAGAAGTCAGAGGTTTACAGCACTGAACTTAGCCCACTCTATGACCTGGCCCCAAGCCAGAGCCGAGAAGGCCGTGTGGAGAGCAGGCCACCAAGGCTGCTTGCCCAATTCCCTTTTACATGGGCTGAGCCCTGCTGGCAGCAGGCACTGTCTCTGAAACACGGAGTCTCTGGATTTGTCCAGTTGCACAATATCCTGTCACGTATACAACTAGGGACTGCTGATTCTCATGGGTCAATGACCCATGCTGATGTGCACTTGGAACAGCATGGAGGCCAGCCTGGGATTGCCTTGGCCCCTTGGCCTGCCGGAACTGTGCAATCCAGCACAATCCTCAAGGCCCAGGGCCTTCCCACTCATCCCAGCCTGACACCACAGTTCTATCCAGCTTGTGGGCTGTGAGGAGACAGGAATCTGTGTAGAACAGCTGTGCCAGGAAGAAGTGCTCTGGCTCCCTGGCCTGCATGGCAAATGTTCTTTTTCTTTTATCTTCTTAAAATAAAGTGCTGATCCTTAACATATCTGTCATTGGGAAAGTGAAGTATACAGGAAGGAAAAACAATATTGCCTACAACACTCTCTCTTCTATAGCAATTATCTAAATATGAAGGTAGAAGCCTCTCTAAGATGGAGGTGATAAATATATATATAGTATATATAGAAGATGCATAACTTATGCCTCTATAGCTATACATTCATAAAAAATTAAATTAGACTATAAATATAGAATTGATATCATTACATATGAATCAAAAGTCAAGAGCAAACAACAGGGCAGCTAAAGATGTCATTGGAACCTTTTGGACAAGAGAAAAAAGATACAGAAAAGTAGAGATGAGTCTCTGCTCTTTCCTGGTTGAATGGAACACTCTTCTACCAAAAGGAGACAAGAGATAGCATGGTAAAAACTGCAGACCAAAGAAATCGGAAAACTGGTTGCTGCCCTATTGCTTTTATTTTGGATCAATTTCCCAAGCATGTATCTAAAGCAATGAAGCGTGAAAAACTTTACCATCATATCGGCAAGAGGTTACTGAGCACAATTTTTGCCCAAAAAGGGATGACTACTGAGCTCTCTATGTATAATTCTAGAGTGCTAGCTAAACACACACACACACACACACACACACACACACACACACACAAAGCTGGAGAGATAGTACAGGAGGTTAAGGTGCTTGCCTTGCCTATGGTTGACTATGTTTCTATTCCTATGCCAAGTGACATCTGAGTACTTACTTACCTGGAACCCCTTGAGGCCTTGATGAGGCCTTGGAGAACTTTGAATATCATAGGTATGCCCCTGATGATCCCAAAGATAGTACCAAAGAGCTAAGTAGCAAAGTGGCAGGCTACAAAATTACCATGCCTTCTTATACACCAATAATGATAGAGAAGAAATGGACAATAAAAAAAACAATTTCATTCATATTGGTGCCACACAAACTCAAGTAGCTTGGCGTCAACTTAGCTAAAGAAGTGAAGGACCTAAATTACAAAACCCTGTTTCAAGAAATAAAAGAGGACACAAGGAAATGAAGATACATACCTTGTTCATGGATTGGGAGGATTCACATCATTAAAATGGCAATACTCTCCAAAACATTGTACAGATTTAATGTAATTCCTCTAAGTATACCCATGACATTTTTCAAAGAAGTAAATCAAACACTCCTGAAAGTCATTTGAAACAATAAAGACCCACAAATAGCTAAAGAAACCCTTAGGAAAAAGAAGATGGGAGGCATCACTTACCCCAACTTTAAATTATACTACAAAGTAATAATCATTAAAACAGCATGATATTGAAATAAAGACAGACCCTCAGATCAATGGAATAGACTTGAGTATTCAGAGAATGTTCTCCAGACAGACAATCAATTAATCTTTGATAAAGGGGCAATAAAGAAAAAAATGGAGCAAGGATAGCCTCTTCAATAAATGGTGTTAATGGACTACTGGTCAGCCACATGCAAAAAAGCAAACTTGGACCTCTATCTAACACCATGCACAAAGGTCAAATACAAATAAATTAAAAATGGTATTAGAAATGAAACCATAAGGTATATAAAACAATACGTGATAAAACACTCCATGACATTGAGACTAAAGACATCTTCAAGGTGGAAACAAGTGAAAGCAGAGATAAACAAATGGGACTATATTAAGCTGAAAAAATTCTGCATTTCTTTTATTTATTTATTTATTTATTTATTTATTTTTTGGTTTTTGGGTCACACCCGACAGTGCTCAGGGTTTACTCCTGGCTGCATGCTCAGAAATTGCTCCTGGCAGGCACGGGGGACCATATGGGGCACCGGGATTCGAACCGATGACCTTTTGCATGAAAGGCAGACGCCTTACCTCCATGTTTTTTCTCCCGGGCCCAAATTCTGCATTTCAAAGGAAATAGTGACTAGAATACAAAGACAACCCATATAATGGGAGACACTATTCACCCCATACCCATCAGATAAGGAGCTAATATCTAATATCCAATATCTGAAGCAATGACAGAACTTAACAAGAAAAAAAACATCTAACCCCATTAAAAAAAATAGGGAGAAGAAATCAACAGATGCTTCCTCAAAGAAGAAATAAAAATGGCCAAAAGGCACATGAAAAAACATTCCACATCACTGATCATCAGGGAGATGCAAATCAAAACAACAATGAGGTACCATTTATTTCACACCAGAGACTGGCACACATGAAAAAAAAAAAAAAACAGGAACAATCAGTGCTGGTAAGGATGTGGAGAGAAAAAAAAAACAAAACTCTCATTCACTGCTGGTGGGAATGCCGTCTAGTCCAGCCTTTATGAAAAACAATATGGAGATTCCTCAAAATACTGGAAATCGAGCTCCCATCTGATCCAGCTACACCACTCCTAGGGATATACCCTAAGAAAAAAAACACAATTTAAAAAATGCCTTCTGCCCACCTATATTCATTGCAGTACTATTTACAATATCTAGAACCTGGAAACAACCCAGATGTCCAACAAAAGATGAGTGGCTAAATAAACTATGGAACATATATAGCTGACAGGAAAAATGAAGTCAAAAGTGCAATTTTCCTATACATGGATGGACATGGAAACTATTATGCTGAGTGAAATAAATCAGAAGGAGAGAGATACACAGAATAGTCTCACTTATCTATGGAATTTAAGAAAAATAAAAGACATTATTGTAATAATACCCAGAGACAATAGTGATGAGGGCTGGAAGGCTTGGCCCATGATATAAAACTTATCACAAAGAGTGGTGAGTGCAGCTAAAAAAATAACTGCACTAACAACTATTATGACAATGGTAGCATGTGAGAGAAATAAGATGCCTGTCTCGAATACAGGCAGGGGCTGGTGGAGGACAAAGATGGGGTGCATTGGTGGTAGGAATTTTGCACTGCTGAAAGGGGGTGTTATTTTTTAATAACTGTTGCATTAGTGAAAGGGGGTGTTCTTTTTGTTTGTTTTTGTTTTTTGCTTGTTTATTTTTGGGCCACACCCAGTGACACTCGGGGGTTACTCCTGGCTATGCACTCAGAATCCATTCCTGGCTTGGGGGAACCATGTGGGAGGCCAGGGGATCAAACTGCAATCTGTCCTGGGCTAGCACTGGCAAAGCAGATGCCTTACCACTTGCACAACGGCTCTGGCCCCTAGGGATGTTCTTTTTTTAATAACTGAAATCCAACTACAAACATGTTTGTAATCATGGTGCTTAAATAAAGACATTATTAAACAAAAAAGTCCAAGTAAATAAAAATAACTGTCGGTGTCAAAGATATGGTACAGCAGGTAAGATGCTTGCCATGTACACAGATTACCTTAGTTGAATTGTTGACACCACATACAATTTCATTAGCATCACCAGGTCTGCTCCCTCTGTTTAGAGCGCCACTGGGAATGTCCCCCCAAACCAATGTGTATATATATACATATATATATGTATATACATATGTGCATGTATTTCTATCACATCTAATATATAATATTTGGTGGACAAAAACATCCATTTTCAATCAAAATATATTAAAGACACAAAGAAATAATACAGTATGAAGAAAATTTAGTGAAAACTAACTCTGAGATCAGATAACTGGAATAACTGGACAAAAACTTCTGATAAAATATTATAATTTTGTTCAGAATATTGGGGAGGCACACCCAGTGGAGTTCAGGGGCTTCCTGGATCTGTACTCAGAAATTGCTCCTGGCAGACTCAAGGGACCACATGAGAAACCAGGGATCAAACCTGGGTCGGTCCTGGGTCTGTTGCATGTAAATCAAATGCCCTACCCTCTGTGCTATCACTCCAGCCCCTTGTTCAAAGTATAAAAACAAATGTTAAATGCTGGTAATCAGATATATATGTGTGTGTATATATATACAAGTTCCCCAGATGATGTCTAGAAAAGACTTGAGATCGTAGAAGAATTCATGAACTTGAACAGATGTCAGAACATTCTCAGTCAGAAGAATAGAGAGGTTTCTCATTAGAAACAAAGGAATAACATTCAAAAGAAAAGCTATCATGAGTTTCATGTTCATGAATGATTTTTCAAAAGTGACACCAATGGAGGCCAATTATGTGACTTACTTATAACCCTGCAGGTGTGAGACCCTGAGGTCAATCCCCAGCACTGCCTTATATAACTGTGTGTGATCCTGGAGATGCTGCTGTTGTGATCTTCACACTATACATGTGTGCTTTCCTGCTCACTGCAACACACAGCCAGGTGCAACCCCAAACACCGTAACAACAAGAGGAAGAGAAGGAAAAATAATTAAAATTTTTAAATTGTTTTTGTTTGGAGGCCACATCTGGAGGTACTTGGAGTTTATTCTTGGTTCTGTGCTCAGGGATCCCTCCTGGAGTATACTCTGGGGACCTTATAGGATGCTGAGGAGCAAACCTAGGTTGGCCACATGTAAAGTTTGCACCTAACCATTGTACTGTTACTCCAGTCCAGATTTTTAAACTTTCAACTTAAAAATTGTTCAACAGGAGTTGGAGAGATAGCATGGAGGTAGGGTGTTTGCCTTGCATGTAGAAGGTCAGTGGTTCAAATCCTGGCATCCCATATGGTCCCCCGAGCCTGCCAGGAGCAATTTCTGAGTGTACAGCCAAGAGTAACCCCTGAGCACTGTTGGGTGTGTTTCAAAAACAAAACAAAACAAAACAAAAAGAAATTGTTCAACATTAACAAATAATAGGGAAATCATAGCTAGTAGAGCTTCTGTGAAAAAAAATTCTGATGTTCAACTATAAGAATTTCAAGCTAAAAATGCAATGGGTCCAGGGTGCAGCTCAGGGGTAGATCATTTGAGAACCTGGGTTCAGTCCTTCGCACTACAGAAATAAAATAAAAAAGCTAAAAGGAAATGGCATACATAATGAGATCTAGAAGAGGAAATAAAGAGCATCTAAAAAAACAAATACAAAAAGGATGTATCTGTAGGAACCAAAGAATTAGTTTAAGAGTTAAAGCAAAGGCCGGAGCGATAGCACAGCAGAAGGGTGTTTGCCTTGCATGAGGCCAACCAGGGACAGGTCCAGGTTCAATCCCCCGCAAACCATGTGGTCCCCCAAGTCTGCCAGGAGCGATTTCTGAGCGAAGAGCCAGGAGGAATCCCTGAGCACTGCCAGGTGTGGCCCTAAAACAAAACAAAACAAAACAAAACAAAAAGAATTAAAACTAAAGACTTACAGGTGGTTGACCCAGATCTCTGTCAACACATGGTCTCCTGAGCATTGCTAGCTGCCCAGAGCACCTGTGGGAGGATGGGGCAGGGGTGAGGGTAGGGTAATGAAGTTGGAGAAGCAGCAGGAAGTTGATAGGGTGGTAATCCAGGACAACAACACAGAGCCCTCACAGTCCTCAGGCCCAATTGAACTCTGCCTGGATAGGATAGAGAATTGCTAGAGGACCACCCCCCCCCAATAAAGAAAAGGAAAAAAAAAGAAATAAAATACTTGGCATACTAATGAGCTATGGTCATAGGATCAATATTAAATGCTATATTCCTATACTTAATCTTTTCTGAGCTAAATTTAAGATTGTGTGTCCTTGTTGTCATCCTGTCTTTAGAATATTTCAGGGTCACAGAAATAATATTTTACTTGAACATGGCTGATTTTCAACATTAAATATGATTTTTCCCTGAGAAGTGATCTCACAGAGTGAGAAGTAGGTCCTGAGCACTGCCAGGTGTGACCTAAAAACAAACCCAAAAAATGAAAAATGGTTGAAAGACAATAAGTGAAAGAATAAATGAACCAATTACAAAGTGAACAGATGAATAAGTGATTCTATGAGAGCATAGGTGATTCAATTATAGAAAATTTAAATCAAGTTCTATTTAGTAGTCAGAAAAGCTAATAGATGGACCGGAGTGGTGGTGCAAGCAGTAGGGCGTTTGCCTTGCATGCACTGCATGGTTTGATCCCCCAACGTCCCATATGGTTCCCCAAGCCAGGAGCGATTTCTGAGCGCATAGCCAGGAGTAACCCCTGAGTGTCATCGGGTGTGCTCTCACCAAGAAAAAAGAAAAGTTAACAGAGGGACTGCAGTGATAGTACAACAGATAGGGTGTTGGCTTGATTTGATCCTGGTTCTATCCCTGGTTTGATCTCTGGCATCTCATATGGTCCCTTGAGCTCCACCAGTAGTAATTCCAGAGTGCAGAGCCAGGAGTAACCCCTGAATGATCCCAGGAGTGCCCCCAAATCAAAAAAGAAAAAAAGAAAGAAAAGCTAACATATCTTTAAGATGAGAAGAGTTGAAACCAAGAGCATTGAGTTGCTTCTCCCTTTCCTTTCCCCACAACCTCTAAAAGAGGGCTAGCATTACCCTTGATTTAGTACTGATTTTTGGCATTATCTGGGCTGAATTTAGCTGAAAACTGTCTTCCTTATAGTTGACAGCTGTTCATCTTAGCTGGACTGCTCAGCATCCTCACTCTCCTTCAGCACTGGTTGTCTGGACTCTATTCTTTCTTCATTCAAGCCATAAAGCCCGTATGGGATGCCAAGGATAGAATCCAAGTCAGCCACATGCAAGGCAAGTGCCCTACCCTCTGTATTATCACTCCAATCATAGGATTGGAGTGATAGGTAGTTTGGAACACATGGTAAACCATCTCCATATTAATCCATTCACTCATTTACTCATCATTCTGTTCACTGACTCAAGGTCTCATTCTTCTATTGCTCAAGTTATTCATTCATCAAAAATCCATTGCACTGTCTTCTTAGTATCTTACGTCAGATACAGCTAACTGTGCATGAACAAAAACCACCTCTCTCATAGATAGCAGTGAATCCACAGTTCTTGGGTTGCCAAGATGACACTAGACAATCCATGCTGAGAGAGCAGCATTAGAGAACATGCATTGCCATGGCCTGGATGTGACTCAGTTATAAAAGAGCTCCTGCTTTACACCTTGAAATCCTGGCACCATCCATAAGCTGAGTTTGAAGCCTGGCATCATTCATAAGTTGAGCACAGTCTTCATTGTGCCACAACAAAACTGGCAATCTTCTGCAAATCACCACTAAGTCTTTGAGAACACTGCAACTGAAGTGGGCAACTCCTGGAAAACACCATACCCAAAATTAAAGCACTGTACCTACTGTGTGTGTCCCCCAGCAGGCATCACAACTGAAAGTGCATGGCCCAAACCAAAGAGTATAAAGTATGTAATCATCAAACCAAGTGTCTGAGGACAAAGCATGCACAGTCCCCAATGGTCATCTCAGCAACAAAGAAAAGGGAGGGAAGAAAGAGTAGAAGAGGTACATTGCCATGAAAGGTGGTTTCACTGAGAAATTCCTGCTGGGCAACATGAAGTTCTCCTTGGCAAGAATTTAGACTTGGAGGAGGAGGATAGACAAAGAGACCAATTTGCATGAGGATATTTCTGAAGAGATTATGGCAAACTATATCTCCAAACTACACTTAAATGGAAAAAATATATTTTTGCATTAGGGAAAGTAAGTTTACCTTGTGTTCTTTCTCAGGTGCATTTCAGTTGCTATCCCAATAAAAAATTTACTCTACTATGAGCCTAGAAGAACTTCCTAGGGTGCCCACAACAGGCTTACCTGCAGGCTGAATAAGCAATGAAATCTGGGGTTCAAAAAGATATTCCTCTGCTCACTATTGATAGCATCTTCAAGAGGCTCTCATCTTACAGATGAGAGACCAGGTAGGCTCACAGAGGTTAAGTTTCTGCTCAAGGTCACACAGTTTGAAAGAGCTGAGTATAAGTATGTGCCTTCTGCCAGTAGGCTCAGCCCCTCTACATAAGAAAACAAGTATTGGGGCCGGGCGGTGGCGCTGGAGGTAAGGTGCCTGCCTGCCTTGCCTGTGCTAACCTAGGACAGACCACGGTTCGATCCCCCGATTCCCCATATGGTTCCCCGTGCCTGCCAGGAGCGACTTCTGAGCGAATAGCCAGGAGTAACCCCTGAGCGTCACCAGATGTGGCCCAAAAACCAAAAAAAGAAAACAAGTATTAAAAATTTTTTACACAACCAAACTACAGCTTAGATTAAAGTTATAGTCAGGGC
The DNA here is from genome assembly GCA_004027635.1 of Crocidura indochinensis. Classification (NCBI taxonomy): domain Eukaryota; kingdom Metazoa; phylum Chordata; class Mammalia; order Eulipotyphla; family Soricidae; genus Crocidura; species Crocidura indochinensis. Next base: position 10,739 of record PVKC010032790.1, read on the forward strand.
ATGCAAAGCAATAATTTCTGCATAAGAACCATAGACCTCTACCTCATTATAAACTTAATTGCAATCTATTCGATCAGCAAGCTATATTATGGGGTTAGGGGTTTAAGAGGAAAATCTCAATGAAACACATGTCTTTTTGGAGGGAAGGATGACACTGGAACTTTTGTGGTGCAAGTGGTGACAATTACCCCCTGGAAATGGTAGAGAGAAAAAAAAACTGAAATTCCATAAATTTGTACATCAATAATACATCAGTGAAATTTTTAACTCTTCTTTTGAAAAATAAAAACAGTATCAAAATCATGGTAGAGGGGCCAGAGAGATAGCACAGTCGTAGGGCGTTTGCCTTGCATGCGGCCAACCCAGAACGGACAGTAATTCAATTCTCAGCATCACATATGATCCTATGAGACTGCCAGGGGTGATTCTGAGCACAGAGCCAGGAGTAACCCCTGAGCACTGCTGGGTGTGACCCAAAACCCAAAAATAAATAAATAAAGTCATAGTAGGGGCATGACCCAAAGCTACCACTATGTCCACTCATTGGCCAGCCCATAGATTTTGTATTCTCAAAAGAAATACAAACCAAGCTGAGAAAAATTATGGGTTTTCAAGACATAAGTCTTGAAGCTGAAAACTGGGGTACTTTCAGTAGAAGGGACAGGCCAAGTTTTCACTCTTTTATTTTTAAGTTCTCACTCTTCTAAAGTCTTAGCAGCTGCAACCACCACCCACAATCCTGCCATGCCAATGGCTCAAATTCACTGCTTTATCTCTGATCTCTACAGAGAAGCCTAAACCAAAACTCGGGTATGCTGGTATTTGATTTGAGATCTCTAGGGTCTACCTGGAGTGAATACAGGAGTCTCCTCTGTCCTTTCATACTTCTAGAAACCCAAGCAGCCACAGATCTCCCACAGTTCCCACTATGTGAGCCACAGAACTTGGAATTTCTGGAGCGTGAGACTGTGACATCTCAAAAATTTTCAATATTGATACCTCAGTAGGATTGCACCAAATTAGATGTCAAAGTAGCATAGAAGCCACCTAAAGTTATTTTTTGTATTTTTGTACAAACAAAAATAACAGAATGGTCAACTAACAACAAATAGCTTCAGATGTCTTAATGACCCCATTGTAAGATATAACAATTTTCACAAATTTTGTCTTGCTGTAGTTTTCCTTTTTTTAATAGTTCCATTACCACTTAGTTGCACATTATTTTGCACTTGCCAAGGATGCAGGATTGGGGGTAGAAATTTGGGAGTAATAGTAGAGGAAATTGTATGCTGGCAGTGGGATTGGTGTTGGAACACAGAATGTGAGAAACAAATGTACTATGAACAACTATGTAAACCATAGTATTTAAATAAAATAAAATAATAGAAACTTTAAAATGTTTAAAATAAAACAAAGTCTTGAGAGTGAGGAGATGATATGAACTTGTGCACATCCTTTGAGTTTGATTCCCACATTACATATATCCTGATCAGTCCCTGGGCACAGAGCCAGGAGTAGCCCCAGAGCACCATCAGTGTGACCCACATTCAAAAAGATTTATACACCTATGTTCATTACCCTTTTTTGTTGTTGCTTTTGGGTCACACCCGGTGGTGCTATGGGGTTACTCCTGGCTCTGTGCTCAGCAATCGCCCCTGGCAGGCTCAGGGGGCCATATGGGATGCCAGAATTTGAACCACAGTTCGTCTTGCATTGATTTCGTGCAAGGCAAACACCTTACCGCTGTGCTATCGCTATGGCCCTACAACAGTATTTATAATAGCCCAAATATGGAATCAATCCAAATGCCCAATAACAGACGAGTGTATAAAGAAATGAATTGTGGTATATTGAACTGGAGAGATAGTGTGGGGGCTAAAGTGCTTGCCTTGCAGGACCTAAGTTCAATTACCAGCACTGCCTATGGTCCCCCAAGCACCACCAGGAGTGAACCTGAGCACAGAACCAAGAGTAAGCCTTGAGCACTACCAGGTGTGGCCCAAAAACAACACACACACACACACACACACACACACACACATTGTAGTGTAACACACATGGAATACTACTAACCTGTAAGAAAAGTTGTACTTTTTGTTACAACTTGAGAGTGGAGCATATTATGTTAAGTGAAATAAAAATAAGCCAGAGGGAGAAAGACAAATGCAGAGGCTAGAGAGATAGCAGAGCAGGTAGGGCATTTGCCTTGCATTCCACAACCCACATTCCATTCTCTATCCTCAGCATTCCATATGGTGCCTGGAGCCTGCCAAGAGTGACTCCTGAGCACAAAACTAGGAAGTAGCCCCTGAACGATGCTGGGTGTGACCCAAAAATCAAAAGAAAAAAAAATGCGGATGATCTCCTTCATCTGTGGAATCTGTTGAGTATAAAGAAACAAAGCAAAGCAATCTTGTAATGGCAGAATTGAGAAGATCAAGGGGACAAAAGGCTGGAAGTGGGAGGGATGAGGTTTACTAGAGAAATTTAGGAACAGCAGTGGGGATGGTACTCTCCAGTAGTGGTGGAGATGCATGACTTTGCACACTAACAGCATGAATGCTGCGTAAACCATGCTCCTCAACTATGAAATCTAAAACAATTAAAAACTGAAATTAAAAAAAACTAAAATGTGGGGTGGGAAAAGCCCAGGGTGTGGGGCGGGGGGATCCTGGCTTCCGGCTCTCTGCCTATCTTTTCTTGAGCTGGAGGCAGGGTCTACCCAGCATGGGCTTCGGGAAGCCCCATGCAGACGGCCTTCTCTCTAACTTGATAGGCTCCTAGCTGTCCCCTCTTCGGCCCCTGACCTCCAGGCCTCCTGGGGTGGAAACCGCGCAGGGGGGCTAATGCCCCCGCGCGCACTGATTTATATTAAGAATATTCCCCATCCTTATGTTATTCTTTGTGTAACCAGAATGTCTACTTGTATTCTGCCCTTTCCCACTACCCTACAAAACTTATTTTTTACTCCGTTACTCTTACCGTCCCAAACACCACTAACCCACATTACTCCTTTTAACTTCAGTGATTCACAATCCTAATCACAGACCAACATCATGTGTTGTGTTTAACAACCCTGAACTATTTCAAAAGACATACAATGGACACGAATTTCTTTCAAATATTCTTTTTTTTTTCCTCTTTGACATCTATAAATCTTACTAAATATTCTCTTGACAAAGACGGTTCTAACCACTTTTTTCCTTCACTTTATGAGTTGTTCAATAAGTAATTCTGGTGATAGAATCCCCCAGTTAATGCTTTTGATTGAACCATGTCATTGAGTTTGTTGGACTTGTTCTTGTGCTCCCCATATTCGCCAGTAACACCATGTGGCATTGTTCCTTTTTGCATAGGCACATTAAAATGGGAAATTACTATCCATACAAATAAGATCTTATT
>PVKC010032791.1:0-14137 GCA_004027635.1 Crocidura indochinensis
AAAAACAGAACAAAAATACAACCCTAAAACAACTTCCTTCTGTTACTTTTTTTCTTCTATCTAATCCGTATAGTCAGGTTGCCAGATTTCTGATGAGGCTCATTAATTTACTTAATTATTAGATTTAAGAAATAATTGAATCTTAGATTTTTTAAAAAAGCCACAGGGCAGAACTCCATAAAAACTTGAATTAAAAATATCAATGAGCAGCTGCAATAATAACAAAAATAAAAATCTTTCTGCATAAAAACCAGATTCTATGCCCATGACTCCCATCTGGACAGTGTATATGGGTAAGGTGAGCCTCCTGCCGAAAAACTCATTGGTTGGCACTCTCTTCTTCCTGGCACACAAGGACCAATAGGTGTAATATATCCTGGGCATTTGCAGTGCCTGGTACCTTCAAGGAGAAATTGGGGATGTGTTGTGTAGGTAGAGAACTACCTCAGATAGCATGTATGTTTGGGTCTATGCCTGACTGCATTAAGTATATTTGGGTTGGCTTTGGAATTTACCTGAACTATTATTCCCAATATTTCAGAGAAAGGTAATCAGAATGGGTGACCTCCATGATTCTCTACACTTCAGACATACTTGGAGCTCATGAGAGGAGTCAATGAGTTAACTGCAATCCCGGCCCCAGAGAATTCTACTGATGATTTTTAGTTTCAGATATTTCTCTCCACAGACAACTACTTGTGTTGTTTTCCCAAACTTTAGAATTCCTTAGCTACTAGTAGTTCATTCTCATTTGGAGTCCACTATGGGAGTTTCTGCAAATGGAGAAAAGATCAGATCCCTAACTTTGATGTACTTAGAGCACAACATTTTTGTTGCTCGGTGCACTCAATTATAATAAGACACATTTTTTTCACATGCAGAAACATCTCCCTGAAATAATTAGCCATAGGCATAAAAACAATTAGGTGGTGGCAACCTCATAAAAGTGGTTGTTGACTAATTGACTCATATTCACATTGTGCTGCTTACATCCAGCCACCCTCCCACCTGAAATTTTAGCTGGGGAAACATGGAAGGGAGGATTCCAAACAAAATATGACGAGCAGATTCCAGAGTGCATGTGACCCACATTTTCTGTGGGCATTCTTTGTTTTTTGTTTTGTTTTGTTTTGTTTTTTTGGTTTTTGGATCACACCCGGCAGTGCTCAGGGGTTACTCCTGGCTCCATGCTCAGAAATTGCTCCTGATAGGCATGGGGAACCATATGGGCACCGGGATTCGAACTGATGACCTTTTTGCATGAAAGGCAAACACCTTACCTCCATGCTATCTCCCGGGCCCGCTGTGGGCATTCTTAATAGATCTCAAAAATAAAATGCTCTAGCATATGGAAATGTCAAATTTTAATCTCTGTCTGCAAGCATGCATTGCAGGAAGAAGAATGGCTCCTGGACTCTTAACAACACAATATCCAGAACTCACCTATTTCTCTTCCATCATGGAGAAGAGGAAATAACTTTTAAGGAGGGGCAAGGCCTTTTGGGGGATCACTTAATCTGGGGTTAAAGAACCCTAACATCTTCCCTTTGGCTGTGCAGTTGCCTAGTGTTGGTTCCAGTTCCTTCGATTGGCTTCTAGTGGATCTGTCTATAGAGACAGGGATTATCCATGTCTGCGTATTCAGCTGATCTTGGGCTCTGAACCCTTACCTACTTTCCATGACACCAGGTAACAGCTGTACAGTATTAAGAATTGAAGCTGCTTCTCAGAAATTCAGGCAACTTTTGTGACTATTTGAACCCATCAAAGTCCATTTAAACAGGGAATGAGGAGGAGGGGGAGGAAGAAAAGTTGGAGAAGGAGAAGGAGGAGAGGAGGAAGAAAGGAGAGTGACAAAAAAGGAAGAAGGAGAAAAGATAATATTGGTAGCAGGAAAAGAAGAGGAAAGATAGGGAGAGAGGAAGGACAAGAAAAAGAAGAAAAGCTTTGACCTCACAGTGGAAGATCAACCCATCTGCCAATACAGGGTTTTCCTTTTCACTTTTTCCTTCTCTCTCTTTCATATTTGGAAAGATACCTGTGATTTCTCAATATCCATTTCTTAGTTTGATATCTACAGAGCAGTATACTGAATGAGGGAGGGGAAATGTAAAGAAAATTAGGGAAATAATTTAATAATTTATTAATAATTTAATAATTTCATAGCATCATGAGGTGAAATCCAAGCTCGCTGTGGAGATGAAAGCTCAGATTCCAGCATTCATAGGAGGTGAGTCAGGAAGCTGATTTGGCACCCCCAAAACAGGTCCTGTTGGTCAGGAACAAACACAGCTGGAGACTGTGGGCTACACACCACATTCAACATCCAGGCAAATTTAGTCCTTCCTCTTTCTGGAAGCTCTTTTCCAAATACCCAGAAAACAAGGAATATTTCCACAAGAGGAAAGGAGAATTAATGGAAAGGGGGAGAAGCAAAGAGAATGAGCTGTGGACCCCAAGAGGGGCAGAACAAGGGGAATGAACAAGACAGAAAATCTTGTGTGAATGTCCTCAGAGAAATAGGAAGAAATGGCCAAACGATGAAAATTGTGGGAGACGGTGATGTCCAGGTTCGATTTTGAGCAAACAAGGCAGCTCAGAGCTGAGGTCCAGCCAGGAAGGGTCTCTGGATTGGATTGGTGGATGTGCTCATGATTTATTGGAGATGACAGAACTAGGGCATTTGTAAAAAGCCAGAAGAAGGTACCACTCAGTTTTTGAAATGCCATCCAGGCAGAGTTGGAAAGGGCATCTGTGAGGTACCCGTCAGTACCTGGAATAAAGAGGGGGCTCTTCTGGGTCCCTCTCACACTGAGCCAGCTCTGATTGTCACAGATTCTCTCTGCTTCAATGGTCTAGAGAGTTCTCTAAGCAAAGCCCCTGCTCTGCTCGCAGCCAGAAAGACAGATAGTGATTCATTGTTTTGTTTTATACAGGCTTTTTTACGTAGGGGCTACTCCTGGCTTGGTGCTTGGTTGGGGGTTATTCATTGCAGTGCTCGGGAGAGGGGGCATGTGAACCCATGGATCCACCTGGGGCCTCTTGCATGCAAATCATGACCTCCGTTTCTTTGAATCATATGTTTCCCCGAATCTAGGTGTGGCAGCAAAGGAACAAAGGGTGTTGTCCATTCGAAGACTGAAACCCAGCTACGAACATTTTTGTAAACATGATGCCTACAAATAAAAATTTTTATTAAAAAAAAATAAGAATATTCTTGTTCTTCGGGCAGCTGTCCTGCCTAAGAATATTCTAAAAATAGAGGGTTGCTTTACCTGTGAAAACATTTGTGGGATAGAGAAGGAAGGGATGAAGGGAGAGAGAAATGGGGGAAGAGAGGATGGGAGAGAAAGAGAGAAAAGGAAGAAGAAAGAGAGGAAGGAATGAAAGGAAGAAAGGAAAGGAAGAGGGAAGGGTAGGGAAAAAGCAGAGGAGGAAAGGAAGGGAGGAAAGAAGAGGATGAATGAAGGAGTAAAGGGAAAATAGGGAAGGAAGGAGAGAGGAAGAAAAGACGAGAAGGAATAAAAATGGAGGAAGGAATTTAGAGGGTTGAAGAGATGAAAGGAGAGAGGGAGGGAGGGAGGAAAGGATTAAAGGAAGAAAGGAGAGAAGAAAAGAAGGAAAAAAGAAAGTGAAGGAGAAAAGGTCAAAGGAAGGAAGGGAGGAAAGGAAGGATTGAAGACAGGAAGGAAGGTAAGGGGAAAGGAAGGATAGAAGGAAGGAAGAAAGGACATAAGGAAGGAAGGAGAGAAAAAGCAGGAGAGGGAGAAAATGAAGCAATGTTGTGCTAGAAAAGAAAATTAGGTAAATCAGTTAAATAAATTAGGCAAGTAAATAAATGAATAAATATGTTCATCCCTTATTCGTGGAAGTTAATATAGAATACAACCACCAGGCTTGGTTTGCAGAACATTGACTCAAGTCACGAGCTGAGTCCTCTCCTGCCTCCATGTCAGCCTCTCACAAGCATCTTAACCCATGCACTGCCCTTTCCCCAGGACACTGCATCTGGAAGCAGGTGCCCCCACCCCCCTCTTCTCCCGCCAGGCAGAATGGAATACTGCAAATGGTTAAAGACAGGGCTAGGCTTGGACAGGGCTTGCCCAAGCCACATGTTTTCCAGGCGTGACCTGCAGGCACACACCTGGGCTTGATCAGGTTACAGCCCTGTCCTGCCCACCCTGAGGTCAGGTCCTGGTGGGGGGAGAAACCCAGGCCCCCCCTTAATTAAGCGGCCCCTTCGCTTAGAGCAACAAGAGGGTATTAGGGAATATTGGATGTCACTCAGGCTCTCTTCAGACTTCCTTTCCCTTTAATTATTTCACAAGAAAAATACTGTTGTTGTTATTGGTTCTGTCACCCCCCCATCCCCACCCCCATCCAGTCCGAAATAACAGAAGCAAAGCCCCTAAAAAAGAAAAGATTCAGTGCAGATTAAGTGCCTGGATTTTTACCTGCTTTAAATGGGAGGCTTGTCTGAATATAGGCATCTCTGGATTATCTGCTCCCCATCATTTGACCCGACTGGGGTTTCCTTCTGAAAAAAAAAATGGCAATGCCATCTGGTTCCCTGCAGAAAAGCACATTCTTATCTGATTTCTTCATCCTTGGACGCATCGTGTTGTTGGGCTTCCCTTAAACCCCAGGACTTAGAGGGTGCTTTCAGAACATGATCAGCGCTGCTTCTCATTCCAACACGGGATGTTCTTCAGAATGGTTCCCCCAAATCACGGTGGCTTTTAGGAATCTCCCACATCAAAGGAGAAAAGAGGGGGCGTTCTCAGCTGCATGCTGGAAATTGCAGGTGCATAGCATGGGCTCCTGCCAGCCAAAATGCAATTACATGTTTATAATCTATTTTATCTAGTGTGTATCAGGAGGGACTTAAACACCACCAAGTGACTTTGGCATTCTCTCTTAGAAAGTCCACAGTAAGAAAGATCAACTAATGGAATGAAAAAAATTTAAGTGGAGCACTATTAATCTCTCAGAATTCCTTTGCCCATCCTCCCATTTTATTTGGATAATAAAATATTGCCCCCCCTTTTGTTATATGCTTGTGGCATAATTCGAACCCTACAGTGTTTATCCCAACTCAGGAGAAATGAGCCAGGAAACTGAGAAAGAGCAGAGAGGGAGTGAAACTGTGAGGTGGAAAATGTTTTGTTGTTGTTGTTGTTGTTGTTGTTGTTGCTGTTGTGGATGTGGCTTTTGGGTCACACCCGGCAGTGGTCAGAGGTTATTCCTGGCTCCATGCTCAGAAATTGCTCCTGGCAGGCACGGGGACCATATGGGACGCCCGGGTATGCCAACCGATGACCTTCTGCATGAAAGGCAAATGCCCTACCTCCATGCTACCTCTCAGCCTGGGGTGGAAAATGTCAATGTGAATAATGATGAATCACTTTTAAAGCACTGCCCAAGGGTGAAAACTCAGTTGGCAATGGAAAGATCCTGAGTATGGGGAGTCAGGGGGCCATATGTGAATAGTGCTCCAGACTCTGCATTAGTCTCATTTGTTTGTTGAGTCCTTTGCTTAGAGCCTGTTGAGTGGCCGGGAAAAGTCGATCCTTAACAGGCCCCAAACTATCCTTGTCTGCATGACTGTCCCCCAGTTACCTGGGTTTCTGGTCTAATCTGGAAGATGTGTCTGAAATTACAATCTGGTATTCTAAAGATTTATGGGTTGGGAGCTAGAGAGATAGCACAGCGATAGGGTATTTGCTTTGCATGCAGCCAACCTGGAAGGGATCTGGTTCAAGTATAGGCATTCTATATTGTTCCTCGCTTGCCAGGAGTGATTTCTGAGAGCAGAGCCAGGAATAACCCTGAGCACCACTGGGTGCGACCACCAACCAACCAACCAACCAACCAAAAAAGCAAGCAAGCAAGCAAGCAAGCAAGCAAATAACCATCCAACCGACCGACCGACCGACCGACTGACCGACCGACCGACCGACCAACCAATCAATAAATAAAATACAGTAAAAAATAAAGATTCATGGGTTATTGTGTCAGAATTCTTTGGGTCTAGGTAAGTGTGGTAACCAAGTGGAGTGTGCATTCCATAAGGGAAAAATGCTGCTCACAGTCAGACCTTCCAACTCCTAGAAGAGGCTCTGGCCCCCAGAACCTGGAGCTAGAATAAAGAGGTTGGGGAAAATGCTGCATGCATGAATGAAAATGAGGTTTTAATAATGCAAGTGTGGGTCCTTTTCATTTGAAGTTAGGTTACTTTTTGTTTGTTTTGGGGAACAGAAGTATGCATCAGGACCTTAACCCTTGCCTCGATCAATTAGCTGAGGGTCAGCTGGCTTCATCATATTTCCTTTTGCTTAACGTTCCTTACTAAAAACCTGTAGGTATTAAGCAATGATATAGTGTGCATTTTAGGCACTGAAAGTACTGGACTGTTCCCACCACCAGATTATTTTTATAGAGATTCTCCAGAGAAATGCTGGACTTTCATGAAGAGGCAAGTTTCAAAAAAAAAAAAAAAAAAAAAGAGCCAAAGTGTCCAACTTCATTAATAATGCAAGGTGCTCACATGCCATTTTATTTTCTAGTCTTTCTTGATTTACTTTTCTCTCCAAAGAAATCGACACCTAATAATATTGTACACATAGATGCTATTTTTTTTTTACTAATTCAGATATTATCCCTTCTTTCTGCATAAGCATAAATCCACTTTGTTCACTGTTAGTTGTACACAGTAATGGGCCCTAAATGCCTCCATCTGAATCATGACACTCAATTGTGGGAACTCCCAAAATTGCCCTTTGTCATGAGCTTCACATCTAACCAGGATAGATTATGGTGCAAGCTGGCTGAAACAATTCAGCTCAATCTTCTATCCTTTCTCCCCTTCTTGGGACATGAAAGAGAGAGGGAGAGAGAGGGGGGGGGAGAGAGAGAGCCTTTGCTTTGCAGGCTTTGCTCTGGACTCTACCTTGTCCCCCAACAACTGCCAGACTCTCCTCTTATACTTCAGGGACAGTTTTCAGGTGCATGAGGTATGTCCCAGTCCAATGGGGACATACAGGGTGTGGCTATCATCACCCCTTAAAAGTACATTGCCTTAAATGCATCAACAAACAGAAATAGAGCTTATGTGCTTAGCCAGAATGGTTATCAGTAGGGTTGTTCGAGGACATGTCCCTTTGCTCATCCCTTCTGTTAGCTCTGTCCTAGTACTCCAAAGATCCTTTTTATTGCCAGGATAATGGCTTATTTTAGCATACTTGTTCTGTGAGCATTGGAAAAGAATTTACTTGATGATGTTGCTATATAAAGTCTTCTACAAATGGCTATTGGAAACTGGTGATCGATAATGTTTTGATTTCTTCCACTGCCCTTCGTGTTCCCGTGTAAAAATGTTCTAATAAGTGGAAAAACAGGGAAGCAGGTTTCCTACTGTAATTGTGAATTTGCCTCCCTCACCCATTTCCCTGTCAAATTTTATCAGTTTCTGCTTCTTACTTTTTGGAGTTGTTGTTAGGTGAATATTCATTTAGGATTTCTAAGATTTCTACATGCATACAGAACTTTAAATGTTTACATGATATAGCTTCTTCCATTTCATCTGCCTTATTCATAGATCTTTATAAATAGTTTCTCACTGATAATATGATTTTTCTTTAGTTAAATTTATTCTCCCAAGGTCTGTCTTTGCTTTCTTTTTTTTTGGGGGGGGGGGGCACATCTGGATGTTCTCAGAGCTTGCTCCTGATTCACTTTTCAAGGATCACTCCTAGTAGGACTTGGGGGCCCATGTGCAATGTTAGGGGTGGAATCTAGGTTGGCTTCTTGCAAGGCCAGTGCCTTACTCAAGGTGTGATCTCTCATGCCACGAACAGTTTATATGTTTCAAGAAATTCACCTACATACATTTAGGACAATATAGATAGTTGTATATTTTTCTTCCAACTCTTAAATATCTTTTGAAAAACTAAGCAAAAATAAAAAAATAAAGGTGACTACCTACATTTGTTAAACCAAATTCTGGTCATTTGCAGACTTAGCTTTGAGGCTGTGTATTTCAAACCTTCTGTGTAAACAATCTCTCTCCGATAACCGTGACAGAGCTAGAATTTTTTCTTCATGCTCTCAGATGTTGCTACAAGCCAGACTTCCCACTGGGCTCCTGCAACCCCCCCAGAGAGGGAGGAAGTGCATTACAGTTGCTCTGGGATGGGATTTCCTTGTTCCCACCAGATGACCAATGACCCTTTCCTAAAAGGAAGCACACGCGTGCCTAATAACTGCACCCCATTTGCCTTCCCCAGCACCTGGATGGGACTTTTTGCTAATGGTATTACTGTCTCACCTTCCTACTTCTTATCCTTGGCTATCACAAGTTAATTTGAGGGTTTTTGCTTTTGAATGAAGGTGTTCCTTGCTCAGTATATACTCCTAAAACTGTTTCTTGGTTCATTGATGATACATTTGAGTTGTGTCTTTTTTTTTTTTTTTGCCTGTACTGGTTTTTGTGTCTAAAATAATTTTCTTTTAGTTCTTGGTATCTTGAACTCCATATTCTTATGTAATTACCTATATCCTAAGGTTACTGGTCAAGCTCTCTTCTCTCCATGTTTACCTTCTTTTTAAAAAAAAATTTTTATACAACATTTAAGAGACAGAGATTTAATACAGTGGGTAGGGCGCTTGCAAGCAGCTGACCCAAGTTCAATTCCCAACACCCTATATGATCCTCTGAGCTCTCCCAGAGTGATCCCTGACCAGATCTAGGAATAAGCCCTGAGTATTGTTGGGTGTTACCCACAAATAGAAAATGATTAAAAATAGAATATTTTCAGAATATTTAAAAAACATTATTGGTCATCAGTTGTACTACTTGGAGAGAATTGAGCAAAATATGGGTTCTCTTTTGTTAGCAGGACTTTTACAAAAGAACATTTGATTTTCCAGGATAAAAACAGAGATATCAGATATTGTAATAATGAAAAAGAAGACATTCTGAGTATTTATTTGCCCTGACTTATCTCCCATAAATATATCTGATAAGGAAACTGAATCAATACTTGCTCCAAAAAAACAAGACAAGACTAAATTAAACTAAATATTGTCCAAAAACTTACCTGAAATTCACAAATGAGCGATTTCCTAAACTGACCTTCTTTTGGGGAGCACATCCAGAAGCTCTTAGGGGTTACACCTGCCTCTATACTCAGAAATCACTTCTGACTGACTAGGAGGACCTTATAGGATGCTGGAGATCAAACTCAGGTCTCTCCTGGGTTGGCTGCATGCAAGGCAAATGCCCTAGTGCCTTGGTTTTTCTCTGGCCCAATTCCCCAAGCTTGTCTGTATGCACATTGAAGTAATTATTTTGCAGTTGATTTCTTACGAGGCAGGTTTGTAGAATAAGCCCTAGTGAAAAAAAAATAGAAATAGACTGGTCTTTTTTTTTTTTTTTTTTTGCCACACTCGGCGGTGCTCAGGGGGATACTCCTGGGTATGCACTTAGAAATTGCTCCTGGCAGGTTTCGGGGGATCATATGGTATGCTGGGGATAGAACGTGGTGGGTCCTTGGTCAGCCGCGTGCAAGGCAAAGGCCCTACTATTGTTTTATTGCTTCTGCCCATAGACTTGTCATTTTTATATTTAATTTTCCACTTACATAACTGTAGGCTGGATACTCTCTGGTCAGATTCTGCTAAGACTGATTTGTACCTCACTATTTGGCCCATTATAGCTCCCACCTAATACTGTATATAATGAGATGGGACTCCATGCTGAAGATTTGCCACTTATACATCCCAGACCCCACAAACACAACCCATTTGGGTTTTGCTCTGATTTCTTTCTTTATTTCTTTTTTTAAAATAATATCTTGAAGCACCATGATTACAAACATGTCTGTAGTTGAGTTGTAGTCATGATAATGAACTCCCCTCTTCACCAGTGCAACCTTTCTGCCACCATTGCCCTCCATCTCCCTCTTCCCTCAGCCTCTGCCTGTAATCGAAACGGTCATTCTTTTTCTCTCACTCACTCATTGTCATGATAGTTGTTGGCGTAGTTATTTCTCTAATTGCACTCACCACTCTTTGTGATAAGCTTCAATCGTGGTCCAGTCCTTCCAGCCATCATCTATATTGTCCCTGGGCATTATTATCATACTATCTTTTATTTTTCTCAAATCCCACAGAACAGTGAGACTATTCTGTGTCTATCTCTCTCCCTCTGACTTATTTCACTCAGCATCATAGCCTCAATGACATTGAGAGGTAAGGCATCTTCAGGGAGGAAATACCACTGTGCAAACAAATGGAAGCAGAGATAAACAAATGGGATTACATTAAACTGAAAAGCTTCTGCACCTCAAAAGAAATAGTAACAAAGGCCACCCACAGAATGGGAGAAACTATTCACCCAATGCCTATCAAATAAGGGGTTAGTATTTGAGACATACAAGTTAGTGACAAAACTGGACAAGAAAAAAAATCAAACCCCATCAAAAAATGGAGAGAAGAAACGAACAGACAGTTTCTCAAAGAAGAAATAAAAATGGCTCAAAGGCAGATGAAAAAATGCTCCACATTGCTAATTATCAGGAAGATGCAAATCAAAACAACAATGAGATACCATCTCATGCCACAGAGACTGGGACACATCACAGAGAACAAGAACAACCTGTACTGGCACGGATTCGGGGAGAAAAGAACTCTAGGTCACTGGTTGTGGGAATGCCATCTAGTCCAGCCTTTATGGAAAACAATACAGAGATTCCTCAAAAAACTAGAAATATTCCCAGCTATACCACTCCTAGGGAGATACACTAGGAACACCAAAACACAATAAAAAATGCCCTCTGGACTTCTATGTTTACTGCAGCATTATATACAATATCCAGAATCTGGAAACAACTTAAATGACAACAGATGAGTGACTAACAACAACAATAACAACAACAAAAAACTGGTACATATATACAATGGAATATTATGCAGCCATCAGAAAAAATAAAGCCATGAAATTTTCCTATACATAAAAACTATTATGCTGAGTGAAGTAAGTCAGAGGGAGAGAGATAGACTTGGATTTATTTCTCCAAAGTCTTAATTGCTAATTTCCAGAACCGATATGCAAGAAGTGGCAGTGAAATCTTAATGCACAATGTTTTAAAGTCCATACTGTTGAACAACTGGTGACAGCGAAAAGGTCAGTTCACCAGCGGGTTAGTTTGACACAGTGCCATGAAAGAATTATTTTAAATGATCTTTCTACACTAAATTTCCAGATGTTTTGGCCTGGGGCCAAGATAATTAATATTGCTCACCCACTGACTAGAATTAAGTTGGCAAGTTACTTCAGAGTTGGGACTCGGGCTATGCACTGGGTCCTGGGTAAAACCATGTCCGTTATATTTAATGTGTGTATCTCATTCTGATTTAGACCAAGAGTTGGCCCTTACCTCTTTATTTTTAAACTATCCAATAGAATCAGAGAGTGATTTTATTTTATTTTTGGTTTAGACCTTCTGCCCTAGAGAGATCTCTCTGTATTCTCTGCAGAATTTGGAGTTCAACTTTTTTGTTCTTTTTACATTTTCAGTGGAAATAAGAAACAGCTTCCAATTTTGACTGGAAAAAAGAAGGGGGAAAGGTGGAGAACATGTATGCATTTGATTGCCACACAATTAAAAAATAAATGCATGGCTCTTTTTTTTGGGGGGGGGTGACACCCGTTTGATGCTCAGGGGTTACTCCTGGCTAAGTGCTCAGAAATCGCCCCTGGCTTGGGGGGACCATATGGGACGCCGGGGGATTGAACTGAGGTCCTTCCTTGGCTAGTGCTTGCAAAGCAGACACCTTACCTCTAGCACCACCTCGCCGGCCCCTTATGGCTCTTTCTTAAGCACGAAATCTTTCTCTATTTTCCACTATCAAGAAGCTATGGGGTAGTACTGCTGTTTTTCTCTATTTCTGTTGTTTCTATCTCTAGTGCTATTTCTTTCTATCTAGTGCTGTTTCTATCTCTCTCTTACTATTTTTATATTTTTAAACTTTGTAGCTTACAAAGTTACTCATAGTTGGATTTTAGACCTACAAAGTTCTAGTCCCAATTCCCGCCACCAAAGTTTACCTCCCTTCACCAATAATCAGAGGTTTCCTCTCCTCCCCATCCCCTAGCCTGGCATCTTGATAGGCATATCCGGAAGTTTGGTTATTAAGGTTTGGGGCTCATGATTTTGCTGTTGTTGACTTGATGGTTTGAATATTTAGCTCTACCCTTTCTTACCACTACCATGTGCTAAATTCCTTTGAGCTCCCTCCCACTGCTTCTCATTTGCCACTCTCCACCCAAGAATGATTTATTTTCTTCTCCTTCAGCTATTCTGCGACTCCCATCTCCATCAACTAATGGTGCCTCAAGAGTTTGTGATAGTCCTTACCCCCATGTAACTCCACCTTATAAAATGTGTCATCTCAGTCCCTCCTGAGTCTCTTTTGGTCTTCAACTGGCCAGTGTGCATCTCCTGTCCTACTCAGACAACTGTGGAGCAAGGAAAAACAGTAACAAGTGGGTTAAACTGTACCCTTTGACTTGGGTGACCCCCCAAAATCTGGTTGTCTTCTGCAATGCCGCCCTCCAGCATGCCTGGTCACTGGAGATGAAATCAGTGACCCGGTCTCCATCCCCATGTGAATTCCAGCTCTGGTTTACAGAGCAATCAATAGGCAATTAATTATATATTAGAACAGGAGGACATATCTGGCAATCAGGGGCAGGCTCCATAAGAGCGCTCTATTTGCATATGGAGGGGATTGAAAACATGTCTTGTTAGATAAATATTTAAAATACCTTCTCATTGAGCTTAGAAACTGTTTGGACCGGAGCTGCTTGGTAAGCAGTGCCCATGGTGCACCAGCCCCCTTGACCTGGGTAGTCTGTGAATGCACACCAAAGACTATCTCAGGAGACCAGCAACGAGGAGGTAGGAAGGTGATTCTCATGGGGGGTGGACCTGAAAAATGGGGCTTCTGAGGAAGTAGTTTTGCAGAACCAGGGCTCTCTGGGTTTCTCTTGGCCTCAGTTTCCTGTAGAGAAAGCATCCTGTAGATGCTTCAAAGCAGTCAGGAAGAAAAGCTTTGTATCTCCCCATTTCCAAATCGTCTCACTACTGTGGGTCATTTTCTCCCTGGGAATATCTGTGATTGCTATTATTTATTTATTTATTTATTTATTTTAAAGCATGAAAGCATAAAGCATATTTTAAAGCATTGTGATTTGCAATATTAGGCATAAGTCGAGTTTTAGGTAGACAGTGGAACCTGTACCAATCCCTTGGATTATTCCTAAAGGGAAATAAAGCACAATGCAGAACTTTAGAGTCCTCCTGCCAAATACCAACTCCAGGCCCTCCTGAGCTCTGGCTTGGAAACTCGAGAGCTCAAGCAACCAATTGTACAATGGTGGGGTGCTGGTGGGGTTTAAAATCTTTTGCATCCTTTAAGAAGGGCAACTGAACAAAATAAAGCCAAGGTAGATTCAGGGAGAAACATTGCCTTTATTTTCTTGCCATGCTCTGGATGCCCTTTTTCTCCAGACTGTGTTTTGCAGTCTGTCCCACCACGACCACCCAACACCCCAATATTGATTGGGAGCATTCACTCCTCTGGGATGAAATCACCAACATGGCAACGTCTTGCCCACTAGGGGGTGCACTTCACCAGCACAACACCAGCCTTTCCCCTAAGGAGGCCACTGAAGGTGCCTCTCTTCCTCTGCAGCTGAAGAGGAGGACCTGGATTCTTACCAGCTCTGCGCCCCAGGGAGCACCCAGGTCTGGTGCCTGCACTTCCCTCTCCTCACACCTATGGGTAATGGGTTGTTCAGGTCTCAAGTACCTCACCCAGCAGATGGTCCCACAGGCCTTGAGGGTTTATTTTGCCAGTGCAATAGGCAGGCATCCCTTGTTTTACTTCAAATAATATAGTCTTGGTTTCCTGGATGGCCTTATGGACAGGATAGACAGATCTGTCCCTGTGCTTGTTCTGGGATGTTTTATTGCAGGGGTTGCGTTAGGAATGTGTGTGTGTGTGTGTGTGTGTGTGAGAGAGAGAGAGAGAGAGAGAGAGAGAGAGACAGAGACAGAGACAGAGACAGAGA
>PVKC010032792.1:0-14142 GCA_004027635.1 Crocidura indochinensis
AAAAAAATCTGTGAGATACCATTTTTCCTATATTAAATTCTAAAAAAAATCCTCAATTGTGAGAACTCACTATCATTAGTAACCAGTGGAGGGAAATAAGACAAAAAATATAAAAATTTTATGCTTGGGGCTTGTCTTTTCAAGCCCTTGGTCTCCCAGAGATTGTGTTCCTCTCTCTCTCCTTTCATGTCCTTTCTTTTTTTTTTTTTTTTGGTTTTTTTTTTTGGGGGGGGGGCACACCCGGTGACGCTCAGGAGTTACTCCTGGCTATTCGCTCAGAAGTCACTCCTGGCTTGGGAGACCATATGGGGAACCGGGGGATCGAACCGTGGTCCGTCCTAGGTTAGCAAAGGCAAGGCAGGCACCTTACCTCCAGCGCCACCGCCCGGCCCCCCATGTCTTTCTTTTTTAAAAAACTGTTTGTTTGTTTGGTTGGCTGGTTGGGTTTTTTGGCAACACCCAACTATGCTCAGGGGTTAGTCTTGGCTCTGCATTCAGAAGTTGCTCCTGGCAGGCACAGGGAATCATATGGGATGCTAGGATTCAAACCACCTTCCATCTTGGATTTGGCTGCATGCAAGGCAAACGCCCTGCCACTATGCTATCTCTCCAACCCTTTTATGTTCTTTCTAATTCAATTTTGTCCAAGTTTTCTGGTAGAACCAGAAAGATAGAACAGTGGGTAAACTTCTTATTTTGCATGCAACAGACTCAGATTCGATCCCCAGCATCCTATATGGTCTCCTAAACCTGCCAGGACTAATTCCCGAGTGCAGAGCCAGCAGTAGCCTCTGAGCATCACCCAGTGTAGCCAAATTCAACCCACCTCCTAAAAAGAAAAAAAACTATCTTGCTTCACTTTAAAAAAAATTTAATGTTTGTGGATTTGACTTTCTTGCAAAATTTATACAAGACTTGGATTCAATCCTCATTATCAAGTAAATATATATTTGTATTTGTATATATATACAAATATATGTTTGTATTTGTACATGCATGTAAATTTTTACAGCATTTACTCTTGATTTAGATATACATAAACTAACAAATAATTGAACAAATATGATATATACATAATGTTTTAGTGCAGCCTTGATCAATGATTAAGAGCAATTTAAATACCACTCAGTCTTATGTGAAAATATTTTACCAATATAGTCAATAAAGAATACCAGGGTAAGCAGTGCATAATGGTTTGTGTAAATAAAATAATTGGAAAAACTAACACACATTTAAATGTTTTTCATTCTCACAAAGAAACAAAGAAAGATGATATAAGAAAGTAAATGTATAACTGTCACTAAGCACCTGAAATACATTGTGAAAGACTTGTAATTCACAATGGTCTCAATAAAAAGAAAAAAAAATTTAAAAGGAAATTAATTTTTTTTTTTTTTGGTTTTTGGGTCACACTCGGCAGTGCTCAGGGGTTACTCCTGGCTCCATGCTCAGAAATTGCTCCTGGCAGGCACGGGGGACCATATGGGGCACCGGGATTCGAACCAATGACCTTTTGCATGAAAGGCAAACGCCTTACCTCCATGCTATCTCCCGGGCCCCAAAAGGAAATTAATTAAAAAAAAAAAAAAGAAAAAGAAAAGAGTTAACTGTGTAGTAGGTTGGGAGAATAAAAGACTGGGAGGAAAGAAGTGGGAAAAAGATCTTTCAATCTTTACCTTTTCATATATTTTTTGATTTCACATACCAGACAATCCTCAGAGGTTACTCCTATCTCTGCATTTAGCAATAACTTGTGGAGGGCTCTAGCAACAATATGGGATGCTGGGGCTCAAACCGAGGTTCGTTGTGTGCAAGGCAAATTCTTACTTGCTGTATTATGCCCTGACTATAGGAAGGAACTCTATTTCTTCCTATAGTTTCTAAAATGTTGAACTGTTATCAATTTAACTTCTAAATTAAAATACTGTTTCCGAAATAAACAAATAACAAAAACAACAAAAGAAGAGAAGAAGAATTAACTTTGTTATGTGTAGTTCAAATAATGAAAACTGGATGCCTGGCCCAGTCTTTTTAATTTTATAGGTGAAAAAGAAAATAATTGTCCAGGCTATGTAACAGTATAAAAATATCCTGAAAACAACTGGAATCCAGATTTCTGGACATCCCCCACAAAATGGGAAAGTTCTATTTTATTTTCTCTAGTTGCTTTTTGAATCATTTCTCACTCTGCTCAACCTCAGCCTTAAATCATTCAGCTGCCAAATTGGGAATATCACTCAGACTAGTAACCATTGGTCTGACCCTTCCATCCCTTCAGACTTTGGCCTCAGAATGTAACTTAATTGGCTGTTTCTATCCATCCTCTTCTTTTGAAAAGGCCTTAAGTCCAGCCCCTCTCTCCTTGTGCTTCTAATCTTAACCCCTCCTGCCTCCTTGCATGCTTTAGTAATGACTAGGCCCTCTACTAAGAAGACCTTCTCATTTGGAAGCAGATATAAGACACTGGGTAGAGCATTTGCCTTGCATATGGCAGGTCCAGGTTTAATTCCCATCATGTCATTTGGTCCCATGCACCTCACCAGCACCCTGAGCACAGGGATAGGAGTAAACTCTGAGCACCTCCATGTATATCCCCTCCCACCCCCCCAAAAAAAGCCTATTCTCTGCTGATCAGTGAACATTCTTCCACCTGGGAAGTTTAGTCAACTGAGCACTACTTACTACTACTTTTTTTAGTTCAAATGATGAGAATAACAGTAATCCAATGGCCTTGGAAATTGTAGCACAGTGCAATCTAATAGTCTTCACCAATATGTAGCCCAATTCTGACACCCAATTACTTGGTAATTTCATGGTCATGGAATAAAATATTTTTAACAATAAAAATAACATTTTAAAATTATGAAAACAACCACCTAACATGAATTAAAAGATATCTATTAATGGAAGCTGACAGTATGGCAGTGAATGTGGCATTAGAATATAGTACACATGAAATTCTATCATTAACAGTATTATGAAACATGGTACCTTGGAAAAAAATAGGAGCAAATATAAAATATAAAAGGTTCTTATTATTCAATCAGAGCATTTATTAATTTTGCCATAAAGAGAGATATATATCATATATAAATATACATGCATGCATATATATGTGTTATACTTGAGTAAAATTTTAGAAAATGTTACTATAATCTTTATCTGAAAATTTATGTTCTATCAATAATTTCTTAAATAATGTTATTTAAGTGGGAAAATCTAGGCCTGCCCAGTGGGTCCCAACTGCGAGAAACTGTGAGTGTTGTCTGTGCGTGTTTTTCTACTGTCCTGCCTCCTGAACCTCTCGGGAGTGGGCCGAAAAGGGCCCAGAAAAATCGTTCTCCCAGAGGCTCCAGAAGAGCATGGCCGCTATGCTTTGCTTCGCGGCCCTGCGCTCTTTCCAATGAAACACTGCCACTGCAACACGCAGAAAAAAATCACACTAGGAACTGTGCTGGATCTCTGAAGCCCAGCATATCTCTCTAGACTGGCTTCTCTGCTGTGTGCTTGGGCCTAAGATTTGATCCTCTGTGTGGCTTCATCCACGGAGGGTTCCCCTATCTTGGATGCAAGTCGACCCACCCAGAAAGGGTGGAGCCAGAGGAGAGTGGCCGCACACATCCTTTAGCCAATGAATACCACCACAACACGTAGAAAAACCCACAACACAAGTGTGACAATGGGGAAACAATGCAGGCCAGCACCAGGCATAGAGAATGAAGATGGCAACTCTGATGACCGGAAATTGGCCAACCAATTAGTCAGTCTCTCAGATATGGAGTTTAGAGAAGAAATATGAAGGATGCTCACAGAATTCAAAGAAAGCATGGATTAAGTTGAAAAGAACACTAATAAGAACCAAGAAAACATGAAGACAGAAATCAGAAAATTTCAAACAGAAATAACAGGCCAAATAACAGTCTGAAAAACTCAGTAAATGAATTGAGTGATGAAATAGATAACCTTTCCATCAGGGTAACAGAAGCTGAGGATAGAATTAATGCTCTGGAAGATAAGATACATAACAACTCCATACAGCAGAAGAGATTGGAAAAAAGTCTGGTTTTTGGGTAACACCCGGCAGTGCTCAGGGGTTACTCCTGGCTCCATGCTCAGAAATTGCTCCTGGCAGGCATGGGGGACCATATGGGGCACCAGGATTCGAACCGATGACCTTTTGCATGAAAGGCAAACGCCTTACCTCCATGCTATCTCCCGGGTCCGGGAAAAAGTCTTAAAGCAAATGAACAGACAATGGAAAACTTAGTAAAAGAAAGTGAACAAATGAAAATAGAAGTCTGTGATAAGCTAAACAAAAACAACGTAAGAATCATTGGAGTCCCAGAGACCCAGGAAGAAAATTTTCAGGAAAAATCAATGATCAAGGACATCATTAAAGAGAAACTACCAGAGCTAAAGAATACATGTGATCAAAGCCTGCATGCCTGAAGAGTACCAACTAAACAAGCCCCCAGAAAAAACACCCCAAGACAAATCTTAGTCACAATGATGAATTCTACAGATAGAGAATTCTGAAATCAGCAAGATCAAAAAGGGAAATTACATTCATGGGAGCATCCTTGAGATTTACAGCATACCTGTCACCAGAAATACTCAAGTCCAGAAGGCAGTGGTGGAACATAGTGAAAAAACTCAATGAAATAAATGCTTAACCTAGAATATTGCACCCAGCAAAACTCACTTTCAGGTTTTACGGAAGAATACATAGATTCACAAATAAACAACATCTCATAAACTTTACACACTCAAAATCAGCCTTAAAAGAAAAACTGAGGGGCCGGGCGGTGGCGCTGAAGGTAAGGTGCCTGCCTTACCGCGCTAGCCTTGGACGGACCACGGTTCGATCCCCCGTGCCCCATATCGTCCCCCAGGCCAGCCAGGGGCGACTTCTGAGCGCATAGCCAGGAGTAACCCCTGAGCGTCACTGGGTGTGGCCCAAACCCCCCCCCCCAAAAAAAACTGAAAGACCCACTTTAAGACAAGACTAACCAACAGACACACCAAACTTCAACACAAAGATGACACTAAATCCCATGACAATACTTTCTCTCATTGTCAATGGACTAAATGCACCTGTTAACAGACACAGAATGGCTAAATAGATCAAAAAACTCAATCAAACCTTCTGCTGCCTACAAGAAACACACCTGAATAGTCAGAACAAACATAAACTCAAAATAAAAGGCTGGAAGAAAATCATCCAAGCAAACAACACCCATAAAAAAGCTGGAGTGGCCATACTAATATCAGATGATACAAACTTTATACTCAGAAAAGTTGTAAGGGACAAAGATGGACATTTTGTATTAATCAAGGGATATGTACAGCAGGAAGAAATCACTTTCCTAAACATTTATGTACCAATTGAGGGACCAGCAAAATATTCAATACAATTGCTGACAAATCTGTAAAAGAATATCAATAACAACACAATAATTGTGGGAGACCTGAACACGACATTGTCAATACTTGATAGGTACAGAGAGATATGCTGGGCTTCAGAGATCCAGCACAGTTCCTAGTGTGATTTTTTTTTGTGTTGCAATGGCAGTGTTTCATTAAAAAGAGTGCAGGGCCACAAAGCAAAGCGTAGCAGCTGCGCTCTTCTGGAGCCTCTGGGAGAGCAATTTTGCTAGGCCCTTTTTGGCCCACTATCGAGAGGTTCAGGAGATAGGACAGTAGAAAAACACTTTGTCAACACTTGATAGGTCAACCAGACTAAAAACCAACAAGAATATACTAGACCTGAAAAGAGAAATGGAAGAAAGAGGTCTAGTAGATATATATAGGACACTCCACCCTCAGAAACCTGAATACACATTTTTCTCCATGTACCTGGGACATTCTCCAGGATAGACTACATGCTGGCACATAAAACATACCTCCATATCAAGAGGATAGAAATTTTGTAGGCTACCTTCACTGACCACAAGGCTCTGAAATTTTATGTGCATTCCAAAGAGACACAGAAGAAAAACTTAAAAACCTAGAAGTTAAACAGCCTCATACTGAATAACCAGTGGGTCTAAGATGAAATCAAAGAGGAAATCAAAACTTTCCTGGAAACAAATGATAATAGAGACACAAACTATCAGAACATATGGGACACAGCAAAAACCATCCTGAGAGGAAAATTTATAGCTTTGCAAGCACACATCAGGAAGGAAGAAGAGCCTACCTGAATAGCTTAATGATGCAGCTCATAAAATAAGAAAGTGCTCAACAAAAGGAACCAAAAATAGGGAGACAGAAGGAGAGCAGAAATCAATGAAGTGGAAATCCAAAATACAATCCAAAAGATCAACAGAAACAGAAGTTGGTTCTTCGAAAAAATAAACAAGATTGATAGACCATTAGCAAAACTAACAAAGAAAGAGAAACTTGATAACTCATATTTGAAATGAAAAAGGGGAGATCACTACTGATATTGCAAAGATTCAAAGGGTAATCAGAGACTACTTTGAGAAAATCTATGCCACTAAAAATGAGAACCTGGAAGAAATGGATAAATTCTTGGACTCTTATAACCTTTTACGGTTGAATAAAGAGGATGTAGCATATCTAAACACCCCCATCACTATTGAGGAAATTAAAACGGTAATCAAATGTCTGCCCAAAAGCAAAAGCCCAGGCCCAGATGGATTCACTAATGAATTCTTTCAAACCTTTCAAGAGGAACTACTACGAAATCCTAGCAAGATTCTTTCATGAAATTGGAAAAACAGGAACACTTCCAAATAGCTTTTATGAAGCCAACATCACCTTGATACCTAAACCAGACAGAGATGCTACCAAAAAAGAAAATTACGGACCAATATCCCTGATGAACACAGATGCAAAGATCCTCAGCAAAATCTTGGCAAATAGGATTCAATGCCGCATCAAGAAGTTCATTCATTATGATCAAGTAAGTTTCATCACAGAAATGCAAGGTTGGTTTAACATCCATAAATCTATCAACATCATACACAACATCAACAACAAGAAAAATAAAAATCGCATTATCATATCAATAGGCACAGAGAAAGCATTTGATAAGGTCCAACACCCATTCTTGATAAAAAAAAAATCTCAGAAAGATGGGAATGAAAGGAACCTTTCTCAATATAGTTAAGGCCATCTAACACAAGCCAGTGGCAAATATATTATCCTTGATGAAGAAAAACTAAAAGCCTTCCCTCTTAATTCTGGCGCAGGGCAAGGCTGTCCTCTCTCACCACTCCTATTCAACATAGCACTGGAAGTTCTTCCTATATCGATTAGGCAAGAAAAAGATATCAAGGGAATCCAGATAGGAAAGGAAGAAGTCAAGTTCTTGATGTTTGCAGGTGACATGATACTCTACTTAAAAAACCCAAAGACTCTACCAAAAAGATTTTAGAGACAAAAGACTTATACAGCAAGGTAGCAAACTAAAAATTTAACACACACAAAAAAATCAATGGCCTTTCTATATACCAATAATAATAGGGAAGAAATGGACATTAGGAAAACAACCACATTCACATTAGTGGCACACAAACTCAAATATCTTGGAGTCAACTTGACTAAAGATGTGAAGGATCTATACAAAGAAAACTATAAAACTCTGCTCCAAGAAATAAGAGAGAACACACAGAAATGGAAACACATACCCTGCTCATGGATTGGCAGGATTAACATAATTAAAATGACAATACTCCCTATAGTATTGTACAGATTTTATGCAATCCCTCTAAAGATACCCATGACTTTCTTCAAAGATCAAGCACTTTTGAAATTCATTTGGAACAATAAACACCCTCCAATAGCTAAAGCAATCATTGGGAAAAAGAATATGGAGGCATTACTTTCCCCAACTTTAAACTGTATTACAAAGCAATAGTTATCAAAACAGCATGGTATTGGAATAAAGACAGACCCTCAGATCAGTGTAATAGGCTTGAGTACTCAGAGAATGTTCCCCAGACATACAATCAACTATTCCTTGATAATGGAGCAAAGAAAGCCTCTTCAACAAGTGGTGTTGGCACAACTGGATAGGCACTTGCAAAAAAGCGAACTTAGACCCCCAACTAACATCATGTATGAAGGTAAAATCCAAATGGATTAAAGACCTTGATATCAGACCTGATACCATAAGGTGTATAGAACAACACATAGGTAAAACACTCCATGACATTGAGACTAACGGCATCTTCAAGGAAGAAACCACAATCTCCAAACAAATGGAAGCAGAGATTAACAGATGGGAATATATTAAGCTGAGAAGCTTCTGTACCTCACAGGACATAGTGCCCAGGATACAAGAGGCACCCACCGAGTGGGAGAAACTAGTCAGCCAATACCCATCAGATAAGGGGCTAATCTCCAAAATATACAAGACACTGAGAACTTTACAAGAAAAAAAAAACATCTAATCCCATCAAGAAGTGGGGAAAAGAAATGGACAGATGCTTTGATAAATAAGAAATACAAATGGCCAAAAGGCACATGAAAAAATGCTCCACATCACTAATCATCAGAGAGATGCAAATCAAAACTATGAGGTACCACCTCACACCACAGAGATTGGTGCACATCACAATGAATGAGAACAAGCAGTGTTGGTGGGATGCAAAGAGAAAGGAACTCTTATCCACTGCTGGTGGGAATGCCGTCTAGTCCAACCTTTATGGAAAGCGATAGGGAGATTCCTCCAAAAACTGGAAATTGAACACTCATATGATCCAGCTATACCACTCATAAGAATATACCCTAGGAACACAAAAATATAATACCAAAATTCCTTCCTCACACCTATATTTATTGCAGCACTGTTCACCATAGTATGATGCTGGAACCAACCAAGATGCCCTTCTATAGATGAATGGCTAAAGAAACTGTGGTAGATATAAACAATGAAATATTATGCAGCTGTCAGGATAAAGTCATGAAATTTTCCTATACATGGATGTACATGGAATCTATTATGCTGAGTGAAATAACTCAGAGAGAGAGAGAGAGAGAGATGCAGAATGGTCTCACTCATCTATGGGTTTTAAGAAAAATAAAAGACATTTTTGCAATAATTTTTAAAGACAAAAGAAAGGACGGCTGGAAGTTACAGTCCACTTCATGAACCTCACCGCAAAGAGTAATGAATTTAGCTAGAGAAATAACTACATTGCGAACTATCCTAACAATGAGAATGTATGAGGGAAATAGAAAGCCTGTTTAGAGTACAGGTGGGGCAGGGTGGAGAGGAGGGATATTTGGGACATTGGTGGTGAGAATGTGGCACTGGTGATGGGGGGTGTCTTCTTATATGACTAAAACCCAACCACAATTATGTTTGTAACCAAGGTGTTTAAATAAAAAATAGTATTTAAAATAATGTTATTTAAGGATATAGTCACACCTTTCTGAAAGACCGATTTTTTTATATAAATCTTTATTTAAGCACCAAGATTACAAGCATATTTGTAGTTGGGTTTCAGTTATAAACAGAATACCCCCCTTCACTAGTGCAACATTCCCACCATCAATGCCCCCTCCTCCCCCAACCTTCCCTGAATGTTGCACTGGTGAAGGGGGTGTATTCAGTTTATGACTGAAATCCAACTACAAACTTGCTTGTAATTATGGTCTTAAATAAAGATCTATATGAAAGAAAACTTTTAATAAAACATAGATGAATGCTGGGGCCGGGTGGTAGCGCTGGAGATAAGGTGCCTGCACTAACCTAGGACGGACCTCGGTTCGATCCCCCGGTTCCCCATATGGTCCCCCGTGCCTGCCAGGAGCGACTTCTGAGTGAATAGCCAGGAGTAACCCCTGAGCGTCACTGGGTGTGGCCCCCCCAAAAAAAAACAAAAAAAAACATAGATGAGTGAGATTATTCTGTGTCTATCTCTCTCCCTCTGAATTTTTTCACTTAACATAATAGATTTCATGTAACATCCACGTATAGGAAAATTTCATGACTTCGTCTCTCCAGACAACTGCATAATATTCCATGATGTATATGTACCATGGCTTCTTCAGAAAGGCAGAATTTATTTTGTCAACACTTTATCACATAAGCTGCCAGGAGAATCTCGCAAAATCTTTTTTGCAAGTATTTATTGAATTAAACAAAATTTTTGTGCTTGAGCATCTTAAAAAATATGGTATTACCTTGGGGGTAAAGTTGACCTAGAATTGTGTCACGTTGTCCCAGTAAGTAGTAGCCTGTATAAATATGATGTAGAATTCATGTGAACTGAGTTAAATAACATCCCTGAACACTTATCAAAAAGTAACCCACTTGCTCAGGGAAGTAGATGTGGGATTCAACCTAGTTCAGCTGCATGCAAGGGAATCTTTTAACAATCTCCTTAAGCCTGATTTACTCTTGTTACAGGATTTTGGACTATAAATAAAACACCCAAACTGCTTCCATTTCTCTTTCTCATGTCAGTCCCTGATCCTAACCTACACGAATGTAAAAATTATTTATTGAATAAGCTCTAGCTGTGTTTCCATTGCAAAAATAAGATATAAAAACTCCAAGTTTGGGCTCGAGCAGTGGCGCAGCTGTAGGGCGCTTGCTTTGCATGCACTAACCTAGGACGGACTGCTGTTCGATCCCCTGGAGTCCCATATGGTCTCCCAAGCCAGGAGCGATTTCTGAGTGCATAGACAGGAGTAACCCATGAGGGTTATTGATGTGGCCAAAAAACCAAAAATTAAATTAAATTAAATAATGAAACTGCAAGTGTTCCAGATACTATACTAAACTCACCTTTATGCAACATATTTTATTATTGTATCACTTATTCTTATTTATTGTATCACTTCATTTCAAGTATACAAATAAAAATTACTGAATATGTAAAAATTAAAAAAAGTAACCCACTGATGTGGAATTCACACAAGAGAAAGAGAATGACACAGAGAAGCATTAACTAGGAGAACAGAATGAACTTCTTTGTACTTACATATTGGAGATCAACTTGAAGTACAGAATTAATGTATATTGGTAAGTACGATAAAATGATATGGTTGTGCCAGGATTCACAGAAATAAGAAATTAAAATGGTCCAAAGTGGTGTGGATTTAATCATAGCCTTAAAGGGAACTGACCAACGTGGTACAGCATCCTGGAAGAAAACATATATCAATATTTTTTCATCAAAAGACAAAATCTTTATACTTCTACATCTTTCCCTCTGAAACATCCAGACAGACATGGGGAAATGACAGAGGAGTCCATCAGCTCACCTCTTGGGCTAGTGAACATTCAATATATTCCTTCTCAGCTGTGCTGATGAACGGATGATTCATGGGTTTCTCAGAGACAAGAGAAAGCCAGAGTAAAGAACAGACACAGCCCATCGTACCTAGGCAAAGAGGATCCAGTTAGTGCTGACTGGGGTTCTTTCAGCTTGACTTTACCTAAAGATCATTCCTAAGTTTCTCAGAAAAAAATGGTCTCAATATTCTACTCTTTCCACCATTTTCAGAATGACCCTATCACTGTGAAGAGCCCTTAAGAAGCACTGCCACATTTTTTTTTCACTTATCCTCTTGGGTCTTAACTATTGTCAAGGAAAAAAATAATGTTCCATCTGATCCATTATTCAAGGTAAATAAGAGATGCAGAAAACAAAATTTCTAGCATTCAACAAAATATAGAGACTATGGAACTACTGTTTTTAAACCACTGGATTTGGAGGTACTGTGAAATGCACTGAACAACTTGGCACTGTTAATATTGAATGGAAATATGATTTTTTGGGGGGTTTTTTTTTGAGTCACACACGGCAGTGCTCAGAGGCTACTCCTGGTTCTATGCTCAGAAATCGCTCCTGCAGGCTCAGGGGACCATATGGGATGCTGGGATTTGAACCATCATCCTTCTGCCCCTAAGGCAAATGCCATACCGCTGTGCTATCTCTGGACCCGGAAATATGATTCTTAATATTTTCTTTCCAGAGTATGAAAAATATCTTAATTATCTCCACTGGTTAGTTTGTCATTTGCACATAATTTCACAAATGAAGAATAGCCACTATATACTAGATATTTTGCTAGCTTTGATTTTTTCTTTCCTTTTTATTTTTTAAATTTTTGTTGCTTTATTTTAGTACCATGGTTACAAATTTGTTTATTGTTAGGTTTCAGTCGTACAGTATACACCATCATTACCAGTGAACCCCTCCTGTCCCATCATTCCTGTTTCCTACTTCCCTGCCACCCCATACCCTCTCCACCCTGCCTTGCTCTGGGGCAGAAAAAATGTTTCTCTCTCTCATTCTTTCTCTCTCCCCCACCTTCTCTCTTTCCCTTTTTAACTCTGAGGTTTGCACTATTTTGAGGGGTACTTTGTCTATTAGTTTCTCCAATTTCAAATTGTCTAGAGCAGTCAGTTCTGTCTAACATTATCCTAGTAGATCCTTCTCTACTCTAGCTACCTACACTTCTCTTTGTGGTGAGCTTTCTACCCTGGGCTTGACCTTCTGATCATTTTCTCTATTTGTCTCTGGGCATTATTACCATACTATTTATTGTTTTTTTATACCTCAAAAGTGAGTGTCAATATGCTATGTATATCTCTATCCCTCTGACTCATTTCACTCAGCATCATATGCTCCATGTCCATTATATATAGGCAAGTTTCATGTCTTCTTTTTCCTAACGGCTGCATAGTATTCTGTCATGTAGATGTACCACTATTTATTTAGTCACTCATCTGTTGGGCACCTGGATTGTTTCCAGATCCTAGCTATTATAAATCATTCTGAATCAAACATAAGAGTGCAAAGGGCATTTTTGTATAGTGTTTTTGTGTTCCTGGGTTAAATTTCTAGGAGTGGAATTGCTAGGTCATATGGAAGCTCAATATCTAATTTTTTGACAAGTGTTCATATTTTTTCCAAAAAAGACTGGACCAGTCTGCATTCATACAAGCAGTTAATGATATTCCCCAGACATACAATCAACTAATCTTTGATAAAGGGGCAAGAAATCCAAAATGGAGCAAGGAAAGCCTCTTCAACAAGAGGTCTTGGCACAACTGGTTAGCCACTTGCAAAAAAAGTGAACTCAGACCCCCATCTAACACCATGAACAAAGATCAAATCCAAATAGATTAAAGACCTTGATATCAGGCCTGAAACCATAAAGTATATAGAACGATAAATAGGTAAAACACTATATGACATTGAGACTAAAGGCATCTTCAAGGAGGAAACAGCATTCACCCAACAAGTGGAAACAGAGATAAACAGATGGAACTATATTAAGCTGAGAAGCTTCTTCACCTCAAAGGAAATCATACCTAAGATAAGAAAGCCACCTACAGGATGGGAGAAACATATAATCCCAACAAAAATGTGAAGAAGAAATAAACAGACACTTCGGCAAAGAAGAAATCAAATGGCCAAAAAACACATGAAAAATGTTCCACATCACGAATCATCAGGGAGATGCAAATCAAAACTATGATGAGGTACCATCTCACACCACAGAGACTGCACACATCACAAAGAACAAGAAAAAATCAGTGCTGGCGTGGATGTGGAGAGAAAGGAACTGTTTTTCAGTGCTGGTGGGCATGCCGTCTAGTGCAACCTTTATGGAAAGCAATATGGAGATTCCTCAAAAAACTGGAAATTGAACTCCCATATGATCCAGCTATTCCACTGCTAGGGATATACCCTAGGGACACAAAAATACAATTCAAAAATCTCTTCCTCACATGTATATTCATTGCTGCGCTAATACAATAGCCAGTCTTCAGAAATAACCAAGATGCCCTTCAACAGATGAATGGCTAAAGAAACCGTGGTTCATATACACAATGAAATACTATGCAGCCATCACTAGAGATGAAGTCATAAATGTTTCCTATACATGGATGTACATGGAATCTATTATGTTAAGTAAAATAAGTCAGAGGGAGAGAGACACACACAGAATAGTCTCACTCATCTATGGGTTTTTAGAAAAATTAAAGACAGTACTGTAATAAGGCCCAGAGACAATAAAGTTAAGGGCTGAAAGGGCTGGAAGGACCTGCTCAAAATTTGAAGCTCAACACAAAGAGTGGTGAACTGTGTTAAGAAATAACTACACTAACAAATAACATGACAATGTTAAAGGATGAGAGAAGTAGAA
>PVKC010032793.1:0-14175 GCA_004027635.1 Crocidura indochinensis
AAAAAAGATAAAGAGAAAAATGTGTCAATGTGTCTTAGCATAATTATTACCCTAAAAATATCTCTAGAATATTATATAGAAATAAAAAGAAAAAAAGCATAGAGTCTAGGGAAAAAAGTGATCCAGGTATCAAGCAGATAAAATCATCCATGGTAATAAATAAAACAATAAATAAAAGAATAAAATGCCCACAATGTCATGTAAGTTGGCTAAATGATTTTTGAAAACTCTTGTCACCTTACTTCACTCTAATCCTAAGAACAGAGGCTATGATTCACTCATAGAGTTGTATTTTGCTCACATGAGATCCTGAGTTTGACATCTTTAGAGTCAAAGAAAACCAGGGAAATCAATTAGGATTAGAGAGGGGGGAGGGCATGAGGGTCAAGTGTGAGCTGAATCCGTACTGCCTCAAAATTTAGAGAGGAGATCCCAACAGCTCTAAATTCTAGGCTCTCTGCAAAAAAGGAAATAAAAAAAAAAACACAGCTGCAATTTGTTGTTGCTATTGCTGTTTTGGGCCACATCTGGCTGTGCTCAGGAGTTGCTCTGTGTTCTGCAATCAGCAATCACTCCTGCCAGGCTCAGGAGACAATATGGGATACTGGGGATTGAACCCAGTTGGCTGCACACAAAGCAAATGCCCTATCTGCTGTGCTATGGTGCTAGTTCCACCAATTTACCAATTTACCCGGCCAGTCTGTTCTCATGATCTATTGGAGTAACACAAGCTACTAACAGCAATAGCATCTCCATGCCAATGATTAGGTGGTAAAAGATAGAATAACTCAAATTTGAAATCAACTGGCCAGTCACTAATAGATGTTAGATAAAGAACATGTGGTCCATTTGTACCATCGAGAGCTATTCAGATGGAGGAAGGATGACTCATTGCCATGCTTACAACCTGATGGACAAATTGGGTGGTTTTATGAAATGAAATAAACCATAAAGAAATGAAACAAACATTTGGTGACATCACTCTACACACCATGTATGCATCAAGAAAATGCAGACATGGGCCGGAGAGATAGCATGGAGGTAAAGCATTTGCCCTGCATGCAGAAGGATGATGGTTCGAATCCCGGCATTCCATATGGCCCCCCGAGTTTGCCAAGAGCAATTTCTGAGCATAGAACCAGGAGTAACTCCTGAGTGCTGCCGGGTGTGACCCAAAAACCAAAAAAAAAATGAAAAAGAAAATGCAGACAGAAAGCCAAAGCCATAGAACAGTAGGGAGGGCATTTGCCTTGCATGCAGTCAATCCAGGTTAGATCTTGCATCCCATATGATCCCTTGAGCCTACTAGGAGTGATTTCTGAGTGCACAGCTAGAAGTAACCCCTGAGTGCTGCTGGGTGTCCCCTCCCCAACAAAACAACAACAAAGAAAAGAAAATGCAGACAGATTAAGTCAATGATAAAAAAAAAAAGAAGACACTGCAGCACACATTGAAAAAAATTAAGGTTCTATGGGGGAGAGAGAGAGGTGAAACTGTCCACACCTTGAAAGAGAAGCCAAAGTGACCTTCTGTCTTCCTGTCACCTCAAATGACATCCCCCAATGGTAACTGGATCATTGGGCTGGGTCACTCCTATCACTGGGTCACTCAGACCTTCCTGCATGGATATCAACAGTGCTTGAGGGACGCCACAGGAGGTAAGTGAGCCTTGATCAGTAAAACAATGATACTGTGCAGATCCCAGGTACTGGTATTCCCTGGGCCATTGATCCTTGGGATATGGAGCCAATTCTCTGCTGTGCAGTGAGTGCGTTTTTCCTGCATCAACTCTCTCTATGTGTGTGTCCTGATTCTGCCTTCATCATCAGTTGCTCCTATTATTAGGTACTTAAGCACAACCAATCACAGGGCTCCTCCTGCCTTGGTCAGAGCAGTTTGCATGCTGCCACATGAGGTGGCTACCATTGAGAGTTTTCATGAAAGTCTGTGTTTCCTCAGATCATGACTATGATCGCCAACAGCCCTTACCTGGAGGTTGCAGATGAACCACATAGCCGTTCCCCATGTAGATGGCCCAGTGCTCATAGCTAGTGTGGAATATCTCAATCAGGTCTCCTTGTTCGAGTTCTTCACAAAGCTGCAACAGAAGAGATATTGGGCTCAGCAGAGATCCTGGTTGGGGCCAAAGTGGGGCATTTGCTGTGGGAATCACTCTGTGAGCCCCAGAAAGGGGTAGGCAGCATGCCTTGTGGCCCTCATCACTGCTCACGTTTTATAGGTTCTCCCCTCACCTGAGCCTGATGGCTGAAAAGCAGTCACTCGGGTAACCTTGAGAATGGTGCGGCCATATATGTAAAGTATGGCTATGTGTGTCCTTTTGTATGGACTATGCTTGTGTAGGCCCTTCCTTTCTCCCTGATCAATGCTTGCAAAGCTATAAGTTTTCCTCTTAATACCACTTATGCTGTCTCCCACTAATTCTGATAATTCGTGTTCTCATTCTCATTTGTTGCCAGGAAACTTCTGACCCACTGGTTGTTCAGTAGTGAGCTGCTTAATTTCCAGCTGTTAGAGTTATTTTCCTCTGTGTCTGTTTGTAATTTACTTCTATTTTCAGTGCATCAAGATCTTAGAAGGTAGTTTATACAATTTAGTTCTCTTGATTTTGGATTGCGTGTGTTTGATCTGTCTTCTGCATGCACACACACACATACACACACACTTGTGTGTATATTTGTGTGTGTGTTGTTCATGCCCACACTGAGGATGCAGACATGTGTGCTGAGCTGCTGTGCCTTTGCTACCTAGCGTGTGATGTGACTGCGTGTGTTTGATCTGTCTTCTGCATGCACACACACACATACACACACACTTGTGTGTATGTTTGTGTGTGTGTTGTTTATGCCCACACTGAGGATGCAGACATGTGTGCTGAGCTGCTGTGCCTTTGCTACCTAGCGTGTGATGCCCCATTTAGTAAGGGGAAGGGAGGGGCTGGAGAGACTGAGCTTCCATCCTCCCAGAGGGCCCTGGGGCATTGCCAAGGTCTCCCCTGGTTATCTGGGGCCACTCTGGCATCTTCTCCTTTGAGGTGCTGCCCAGAGGGAGGACTGACAACATTCCTGGCCCCCAATCATGGAGGGACCCAAGAGCCCAGCACTACATCTTTCTCCTTTGCTTATTTCCATTTTTATCTGTAGCCCTTGGATGTGACACTGTGACACACCTGTGCCCATTGCCATACAACCATCTCAGAACTCACTGTCACTCTCCTATGAACACACCTACCCCGACCTCCTGCTGGCTCAAGGAATAATGTTAACTCCTGAGCATATATCAGGCCTCACTTAGGAGAGGACCAAATACCCCTTGCCCCTTCTACCCAGACTTCTTTAGATGAATGAATGATCACCTCTTACCACATGACTGCTCAGCTTCTGAGCTTCTCTGAGAATCTTTGTCTCCAACATTTGGAATCCTGGTTCCCTGCCTCCTCCCACACTTAATATGTCCCAAGGCAAAGCTGGTCATGTGTACCTAGAACATCAACATGGGCTCTGCCTGGACCGGAAATGACCCCTATGGAGCTGAGTCCCATGTGTGGGTTGCAACACTGCCCAGAAGCAATGAGATACTGATTTTTCCCATCTGTAGAAGTGGTCACCTCCAGAATCACCCCATTTCCACTTCAAGCTCAATGGGTTTCGCAGCTGATAGTACTGAGCAGGGCCAGGGGCCATAACCTGTATGAAGAGGAGCCAGCACAGATAGGAGGGGAGATTTTGGGTCAGAATGTGAAGAGGCCAAAACCCCTTGTAAGGCAAGAACAATGCTAGGGGACAAGGAGGAGGAAGCAGAGACTGGAGCGAGGCCCAACTCCAGGAAACAGCTCTGGCAGCAGATGGGGAGTCTATACCCCCAGTTTTGGGTGACCTTCCATCTACTAACACTGTAGCCTCTTCCCCCTCAGTCCATGAAAATTTTGGAACACCCCCAGATATCCCCTTCATCCAAACCTCCAGAAGGCCCTGGATATCTTATTTGTCAGCAGAGACAGTGAGGCTCCTGTATCGGTAGGAGATCTTGAAAGCCAGCAGAAAATGCCATTTAATTTTTGGAGGGCCACACCTGGTAGTGCTCAGAAGTTACTTCCTACTTCTGCTCACAGAACCTGGAAGGATCTGGGGACCATAAGGTTTCCTGGGATCAAACCTGGGCAAATGCCCCACTCACTGTGCTATCGATCCGGCCCCTGGAAGGAAAAGCTACTTTCATCAAGAGTCACAGGTTCCCATGAAACCCCCTAAGCCAAGCTCTGGGTACTTGGGCCAGGACCCAGATAAGGACACAGGTAGGTCTAAATCCTGCCCCTTCCCCCACTGTAGAGTTTCCATGGAAAATTCCAGAGGACTTACTGCCATCACTTTTGAAGCCAAGTGCTGTTATCTTCTGCCTCTGGACCAGCTTCCTTTAAGCACAGTTGAGCTTCTCACTTTCACTTTCCCTTCCTCTTGGGTCTGTTTCAAACTACTACCTAGAAAGTGGTTTTAACAGGAAAAGCAACTGGGTTTGTTCCCCCTGGGTCTCTAACCTACCCAGAAGTAAAGAAGCAGGAGAAAGCTTTATTTGTTCCAATTCTCTTCCTACACACTCCCTGGTTTCAGACTTTTATGGTATATTTCTTGAAACATTTAGGGCACCCATCCCTAAAGGTGCAAATATTAGAAGAAATACAAAGGAAGGGAGCAAATAGGGAGACAATAGGGAGAGGGATATCGGATAATAAAAAATCTTCAATACCTCACAAGTGATCCAATTGGTTGGTCAAATAGCAATAAAATAATACAACTAATAGGTGGGGAAACTCAGATTATAGGATGGAAGAGTAATATCCAAGGCATTCATGAGTTTCAGTGATTCCATCATATAAATTCATGGTCCACATTTGTGATTGGTTTTGCATCAATCAGTTCTTAATGTTACAGTGAAAACTGCCTAAGATTCAAGCTTGCCCAACAAAGAAATCTAAAGCCATAAAACTTATGTAACTCCTTAAACATTAAAGGCATAGTATTTTTTTCATTTCCATGGGCTGGAGAGAGAGTATAGTGAGTAGGACATTTACTTGGCATGCTGCCAAACTGGATTTATCCCTGGCATCCCATCTAGTACCCCAAGCACTGTCATTAGTAACTCCTAAGCATTGCCAGTGTGGCCCCAAAACAAAACAAAAAAATTTAGGACTGGTGTTCAATTTTTTATACAAGATATTTTGAACTTAATATGCATTTATAGGCCACATTCCATATTACTTCAAGTGGCAGTGTACTTGATCCTAAGTACACCATATGGTTCCCGAATCCCAAATCTGCCAGGCCTGAATCCTGTGCAAGGAGTCAGTTGTATGCATGTCCTGAGTTGAAGGTAGACTAAAAAAATGGCAAAAAAAATCTAGAGAAAAATAGTAAGATACATCATGATAGATATGAAGAACAAGAAGCCTCAAGATAACTCAGACATATGATCTATATAACAATATTTGTATCTTACCTATCACTATGTGCCTACCTGTTGGATACCCTCATGATGCTGTTCCCAAACCACCTGGAGATGGAATCCCAATGGAACAGCTATTCTGGGAAACCCCAACAACAACTGCTCTGGGGACTGTCCTGGAGGTAAAAGCTTCAGAGAAAGCATTCCACAGATGGGGAAGGACAATACAAAGAGGGTGCCATCTCCCTATGATTAGTGCTTGATCTCAGGCTTTACTTTGGGCAGTCCTTCCTCCTGAACAGAGAGCTTGTCAGAGATCAAACCCTAATATGGAATTCAGCAGGACAAACCAGTCTTGTGTGGCAAGAGTACATAACCTAAGGCATTGGCTAGCCCCAGAGCCCTAAGAAATATCATAGTTTCCTATCAGGCATGCATTCCAGGAAACTTGTAATATCCTTGAAACTTCACTAACCTTAAGGTGTTCCTGTGCTCCTTATGTAAATATGGCATGTAAAGATTACCTGTAAGATGACTTCTGTAGTGTGGACTGTTTTATCTTGCTTTCTCTCCACCCCCTGTAAAAATTGTGCTTAAAAGAATCCTGTACCTATCACTAAACGGAGCCTTAACAAGCCTCGTTTTGCTTGGCCCCCTTCTTTCTCCGCATTCTCTTTTCAGGCTGGGACCCCTCTCTACCCATGAGTAACGGAGTTCTGCAGGACTGGACAAGAGCTCAGCTAAGGGATATTACCTGTCAACTGTACAGGTCACTTCACCCACTGTGCTGCTCCCAAATATACCTATGGCCCAATGTTTACATTTATCCTCTCTGTGGTGCCTCACTCTCCCCTGGTTTTGTTTCTGCTATGCCTGTGGCCCTATCACCTTGCACATATCCTAGTTCCTCTGGTCCTACATAAGCATTGTTGAAATGGAAGAAAAGGTTTCTGGTCATTAGTCCAAGATTTGTTCTTTTCCAGTTATCAGCTGGGGGAAATACACTTGGTCCTGAATGCACAGAGAGGGTGGAAGTTGACCCTTGATGACTGGCATGGTTAGCACATTACCCATATCTCTAACGCTTCTTAACACCATATTTATAACACAGTCTATATGATTTAGAAATTGTCAATGGAAATAGGAGAGTCAGGAACACATATAGGTAATAAACTGCTATAGACAGATGATTTAATTCTTTTTTTTTTTTGCTCTGAGTATAGAAAAGCCTAGTGCAAGATTCTCTCTCGCAAAGACTCAGTAGACATATCTTGCTTTACACAGGAAAATCAGTCAACCAGCTTCATCAGTGAGGGGGGGAAAGGAAAGCACAGGAGAAAGACAGACAGAGAGAACAGGCAGAGAAATTGTCCATGTCTTTTTCCATGACTACCATTCTGTTGGGATGGGGCCTGCTAATGCTGCCATTGGTTTTTGGATTTCTTCTTCTTCTTCAAGCGAGGTCTCCTCATATATTCAGGGTAATCTAACAGCCCCATGGAAACTCTCTCCTGTTGGAAAATAAATTATATGAGTGTCTGAAGCTCCAGATGACTCTCCTCCCAAGGACAAGACTCGCCTCATTTCTGTCCATAGAGACCTGGATCATACTGATGCCCAAGTGGCCCATGGGTAGGTGGGTAGGGGAGGGTGTGGGTAAGAAGGGAGGGGAGAGAGAGAGATCGCAGGCTGGAGGTGGAGGGAGAGGGAGAAAGAGATGGAGGGAGGGATTGAAGCAGAGCAAACATCATCTTGTTCTGCTCTGTTCTTTACCCTGGGCCCCTTTCCAAACAGCCACATTCTTCTTTTTATAGCTTGGGCAGTTGTCAGTTATGAAAGGGGGGTTATGTCCCAGTCCAGGGGTGTGTATGTCCCAGTCCAACTGTCATTACAGAGGGGCCCATCATCACTCATTAAAGGTACATTGACTAATTCCCTTAAATCAGGGGTCCTCAAACTTTTTAAACAGGGGCCCAGTTCACTGTCCTTCAGAGTATTGGAGGGCCAGACTATAGTAAAAACAAAAATTATGAACAAATTCTTAGGCACACAGCATGCATCTTATTTTGATGTGAAGAAGCAAAATGGGAACAGATATATGTGGCCCATGGGCCATAGTTTGAGGACCACTGCCTTAAATCCATCAACACTATGTTCCCTCCCTGACTGTTTCCCACAAATGCTAATTTTTCAGAGGTTCTAGGGGAACTTGAACCTTGTGGCATGTCTTAACTGGAATTTTTCAGCACATGCGTATCCTGAGAGTGAATAGGATAGCTTGAAGGAACTCCAAGGGATGTGATCATTGCTCCTAAAATTTGGGTGGGTAAGAGAAGGGGTGGGTCTAATTTATTTAGTTCAGCACTTTAGATAACGGTAGTGATGAGTGAATGTGGACAGTATTTCAGGATCTGGAATCTAGCTGGTCAAACCCCTGCAGGTGGAGGAGCTGTGACAGAAAGTTGGGAGACTTTGGGGACCACAGTGGTGCACTCTGGATCACTGTGCACTGTGAATAGGTCATAAGAGTAGCTTGAAAGCTTCTATCTGTGCTTCACTTAGCAAGGAACCTCAGACTCAGGTAGCCAATAAAGCTTCTCTCTTGTCTTCACCTCCTCATCCTCCTGTTCAGTCCCTTCTTCTTGTCATCTGTGTCAGGCTGTGTTGTGACTGTAGGCAGGACATTTGCAAGGGGCAGGCTCCTGAAGTTGTCCCCAGTTCCAGTGTTTGGGGAGAAGGTACTCAGCAGTCTGAAAGCTGTGTTTTAGATCTTATACGATAGTCTTTTAGAACTCAGAATAGCTAATGAGTGGAATAGTGGTGGGGAGGAAGATGAGGTAGATTGGAAGTAACATAAGTAAAGTCTTGGAAAAGTCTTGGATGAAAAGTCTTGAATCCTTTGGTGGTAGTGAGGTTCTGAAGTAACTGTACCTCATGGCCATAAAAATCAACATAATTGTAAACATATGACCCAAACTATAGTAATCAAAAAAATTGGGGGCCCGGGAGATAGCATGGAGGTATGGTGTTTGCCTTTCATGCAAAAGGTCATCGGTTCGAATCCTGGTGCCCCATATGGTCCCCGTGCCTGCCAGGAGCAATTTCTGAGCATGGAGCCAGGAGTAACCCCTGAACACTGCCGGGTGTGACCCCAAAACAAAACAAAATAAATAAATAAAATACTTATTTTAGGGGGCCGGGCGGTGGCGCTGGAGGTAAGGTGCCTGCCTTGGACGAACCACGGCTCGATCCCCAGGTTCCCCATATGGTCCCCCAGACCAAGGGCAACTTCTGAGTGCATAGCCAGGAGTAACCCCTGAGCGTCACTGGGTGTGATCCAAAAAAAAAAAATTGGGGCTGGAATTATGGCACAGATGTAGGGCATTTGCCTTGCACTTGGTCAACATGGGATGGACCCAGGTTCAATTCCCAGCATCCCATATGATCCTCTGAGCCTGTCAGGAACAATTTCTGAGCACAGAGCCAGGAATAATCTCGATTGTCGCCGGGTGTGGCTCAAACCCTCCCCTTCAAAAATTCAGGGGTACTCTTGGTTCTGTACTCAAGAATTACTCCTGTTGGTATTCCAATACCGGGAATCAAACCTGGGTTGGCAGTATGAAAGGCAAATGCCCTCTCTGCTGTGCTATCACTCTGGCCCCAATATAATAATTACCAAAAATGGGGGGGGGCAGTTTTGGGCCACATCTGGTGATACTCAGGGCATATTACTGTATCTGCACTTAGAAATTACTACAGGCAGACTCAGGGAACTCTATGGGATGATGGGGATGGAACTGGGTCTGTAGTCTAAAAGGTAAATGCCCTTTCCTCTGTGTTATCACTCTAATCCAATATCCAATAATATAATAATTACAAAAAATCAAGGAATCCTTGGGAGAGCTTCATGATAACCCAGAGCTTGAGTACCCCTTACCTGCTTGAGGTTTAGAGGATCTCTGGTCATGGGTTGACCAAAACTCTGACAACCTGAGTGGCTTCCAGAGCAATATTTCAAGTAAATATTCCATGGTAAAGTCCTCAAAGGATCTGAGCTAAACCAGCCTTAGAGGTGTTGTATCCAACTATTCTGATCCACATGGGGAAACCAAAGCTGAGAGAAAAACAATCTGTTCCAAAATTCTTTAGATCATGAGTATAAATCTGAGCCCTGACTCAGAAGTCCTGACTCCATGCAGAGTGTCTCTGGAGATGCTTCATTTATTGGAATTCTCTCTGTGTTACCTGTCCTGTGTACTTCCTGTTACCTCTCTCTCAGTTTTATATGCTAATATTACCTGGATGATCAGACCCACCCATACCTGAGATGGGTGGGGGTATCTTAAAGAGAAGATAATAGGGTTGCCTGGGGGTGGGATGAAAGAGAGCATAGTCAGCTAATGCAGGGGAGCAGGAAAGAGGCCACCTTAGTTTAGAAGCCATGTAGGAAATGCACATGGCCATCAGGGCCTTGTAATAAAGCTGAATTTCTCCTGAAACTGCGTCTGACTACTTTTTTAATTTCTCTGACATCACCCTGCAACGTACAGACCCACTGTCCGAAGGGGCTGAAGGTACCCAGTCAAGTCAAGAAAGACTGCACTGCAACACTAGGACTTTATATTTAAAACAACACTTTCTACCACCGGGACCCCAAGAAAGGTTGGGATCAACCCTAAAGGATCTTACCAGCTGCTCTTTGGGTAAACCATATCTCAGATCAGTGACAAAGTCCTTAGCATTTCTTCTTATAATGACAAATGAGGTAAACCAAAGCCATTTATAGGCAGTATTGATGATGTCTTTGACAGGCAGTGTTTTGTACTTCCCATCCAAAAAGTTGTTCACCACATAGCTGCAGTTGCCCACCATGTCCTCCAAGAGCTCTTTCTTCACAATCAGAAATTTATTCTGAAATCTTCCGTGCTTGTGGGAGCCAAGGGGCTCATCTGGAACCAGAGACACCAATAGAAGGAGATCAGGGAGGGCAAGGCAGAAGAGAGAAAGGTTCTAGGTCAGCAGCAATGAAGGGATCAAGGGATGGACACTGGGCTTTCCTCCTGTTGCCAGAAGGGGGAATCAAGTTGACTCTTTTCCTTATCAGACTTCTACCATATTTTCCAGCATATAAGATGACCCCCTAATTTTTCTGCATGTGTCCTGATACAGCAGCTTTGGCTATACAGAACATTCCTGTGCTGCAACTGAAGATAC
Source organism: Crocidura indochinensis (assembly GCA_004027635.1). Lineage (NCBI taxonomy): Eukaryota > Metazoa > Chordata > Mammalia > Eulipotyphla > Soricidae > Crocidura > Crocidura indochinensis. The sequence goes on from PVKC010032793.1 coordinate 10,672, forward strand.
CACAGTGAGCCAATCACAACAAGCAAAGGTTCAAAGGTTATACTGTAATAGACTTCCTCTCTGACTCTGGCCAATCTGAGCAGGCTTTTTACAGTGTAGATTCAGGTACACAACGTTGTCTAATTTGCATGCATAAAAAGCCTGCTTGGATTGGCTGAGTTTGAGAGGCAGTCCGAGCAGCCTTGCAGTGATTGGTGCAGGATTGATTTGGATAATTCGTTTCGTGGTAATATCCAGATGATTTTTGTTTAGCAGCTTATTGAAATATTTTTCAGGATATACTCGGTGTATAAAATGACCCCGATTTTCGGTTGACTTTTTTTCATTTCAAAAGTCTTTTTATATTCCGGAAAATACTGTAGTTCCCAGTCAAGGAACATTAGGGCAGAGACTCAACTATGCTCATCACATGAACATGGGTGATCAGAAGACCTGTGAAGAGACATGAGGGTTCTATCGTCTCAGTTTGAGAGGAAAATACCTGTTGATGGTTCCTTCGGGTTAATGGTGCCGAAAGAGTTTTTTTTTAAATCTACCTTCAGGACCCTTGTGTTTAGATTACAGGGATCCTTAATGATTCAGACACTTACTGATCTGTTTTCTGCATGAACTAATTTTTTTTTTCTTTTTAGGCCAGATCCAGTAATGCTTAGGGGTTACTCCTGGCTATGTGCTCAGAATACGCTCCTGGATTAAGGGATTATATAAGACGCCAGGGGATTGAACCTTGGTCCGTCCTAGGTTAGCGCATACAAGGCAAAAGCCCTACTGCTTATGCTACCGGGCTCAGGCAGTCCCCTGCATGAACTAATTTAGCCTCCTTTGAGCTCTAAGGCCGAGGGTGGCATTTCTGTTCAAACCCAACACTAGAGCAGAAATTTTAGGATACGTCTCTATTTAGTTTTTGGGTCACACCCAGCAGTGCTCAGGGGTTACTCCTGGCTCTACTCTCAGAAATCGCTCCTGGTAGGCTCGTAGGACCATACGGGATACCAGGATTCAAACCTCTATCCTTCTGCATGCAAGGCAAATGCCCTACTTCCATGCTGTTTCTCGGCCCCAGGACATGTCTCTATTTAGAAGATCCAGTTCAACAGTGCTTGTCTGAACTGTACAGAGACACCCCCTTTCCCAACCAGAGCAGCACTCAGATTCCTGCACAGATTGTCTTCTCAGTCCCAGAACATCTGTGCACATGGAGAGGGCCACCCAGGGGCCATCACTGATGGACTTGTGCCACTTTTCTAGTGAGCAATGTGCATTTCCTGTGAAGGGAGAATGAAAAAGCAATGTTATCAAGCACAGGGTTTGTTCTAATCTGAAGACAGTTGTTGCTTTAGAATCCATCTATTCCCTTGAGATGTACCACTCAGACTCGGAAGGTTTAGCACAAGGAGAACCACTCTATGTCCTCCTTGTCACACCTTTTTTTGTTCAGCTCCCAAATCAGCACCTAGATCAGTAATCTAAAAAACAAACTAACAAGCACCAAAACCCAAACCAACCTCACAGGTTTTTGTATGGCTACTTGCAGCTGGAAGGCTCATTCCTGGAAACCTCTGGGAGGCTTGAGGGATTGGGTCCAAGCAAGCACAGTGGTGGGAGCTCCTCCCTTCCTTTGCATTGTTCTGAGTGTATGTCCTCAGATTAAGACAATGATGGTCAAGAGCCCTTACTTAGAGGTGCCAGATGGATCACATAGCCGTCCCCCACGTAGATGGCCCAGTGCTTGTAGCCAGTGCAGGATATCTCAATCAGGTCTCCACGATGGGGTTTTTCACAAAACTACAACAGGAAAACAGAGAAGTTGGGCTCAGCTGAAGGCTCCAGTTGAGAGACTGGCTGGTGCCAAAGTGGGGCCTTTGCTGTAGGAATCACTGGATGAGCCCCTGGAGTGGGTAGGCACAGTGCCCGGTGGCCCTTAGTCCTGCTCTCACTTTAAAGGGTCTCCTTTGATGCGGAACCTATTGGCTGAAAACGGATTTTGTTACCTGGGAGTGTGAATTATTCCTGCAGACATATAATGTGTGTGTATTTGTGTGTGCCATATGGTTGTCTTCTGTATGCACACACGTATGCATGTTGAGTGTTGTATGTGCCCACACTGAGGATACAGACATGCGTTGCCTAGCTGCTGTGTCATGACCCTGAGTGTTGGCACCACAGGTGTGGTTGACTCCATGACAATCAGGCAGGGACCCCTCATCTTCCTTCCTCCCAGAGGACTCCAGGGCACTGTCATGCCACTTATTCTGGTTGTCTGATTATTACCAGAGGCAACATCCCTGCTCCCCTGACCATGAAGGGGTACTTCTGGATTCATTTCTATCTTTTTTTTTTTTTTTTTTGGTTTTTGGGCCACACCTGGTGACGCTCAGGGGTTACTCCTGGCTATTTGCTCAGAAGTCGCTCCTGGCAGGCACGGGGGACCATATGGGGAACTGGGGGATTGAACCGTGGTCCGTCCTAGGTTAGTGCAGGCACCTTAGCTCCAGCGCCACCGCCCGGCCCCCTATCTTTTTTTTTTTTTTCATTTTGTGCTCAAGGGTTACTCCTGACTCTCGGCTCAGTAATTACTCCTGGCAAACTTGTGGGACCCTATAAAACGCCAGGGATCTAATCTTGGTCAGCTGTGTTCAAGGCAAACACCCTCCCCACTGTGCTTTATCTTCAGCCCCAGCAAGAGACTTCTTGAGTTCATCCAGTTCTTTCCAAGACATATATTTCTTCTAAGTCGTTTCTCCCAAGTTCACATCCTCATCTCTGCGGCCCTAGCAAATGTGCCAGGAGCCATGTTCCTTCTCGATGACACACCCACACCAGTCTCCTCCCCTGCTGCTCCACATCCCTCTTAGGACTCAACCTCTCTGCCTTTTACTAGCACACCTGCCTTGTCTCTCTCTGATTCAGGGCTCAGTGCTCACCTGCTTAAACTCTGCCTTCCCACCCTTGATAACCCTCCTCACCTTACTGCCACTGCTCCTCTGCACATCTTGGTACCCCGCCATCGCCCACACCGAATGTGTCTCTAAGGCAAAGTGCATTGTTGCGTGAGGACTGAGGGCCGCTGCTGAAACTTAAAATAAGGCTGTGCCTAAGGAAGGAAAGTTTGTCCACAAACAAAACCTTTGTTTGCCTCTGCAGCAAAATCGTCCAAACAAGTAAGAGCTACACAAGCAACAACCATTAGCCAGAGCATCACCCCCAAAATCACCCCTTTCCGGACCTAGTTGAGTGTAAGCCCTGAACTGGGTCTGCTAGCACGCATGATTTGGTGTGAAATGGAGTACGTGGTGGTTCCTGTCAAAATATGAAGAGTCCAACAGCTCTTGCAATGCTAGAGAGATCCCAGGAAGGAATCAGGGACAGAAATAGAAGCAGCGGCAGGAGAGATAGCATGGAGGTAAGGCATTTGCCTTGCATGCACAAGGACAGTAGTTCAAATCCTAGCATCCCATATGGTCCCTGAGCCTTCCAGGAGCAATTTTTTCCACCATTTTTTTT
>PVKC010032794.1:0-14179 GCA_004027635.1 Crocidura indochinensis
GGAGGGAGGGAGGGTAATGGTTAGGGACTATTAGCTTAACCAAAGGAATCACTTAGTTTTTAAAAAAAAAAAAAAAAAAGCCAGGTGTGAGCTATGCAGAGGAAAGCTCACATTAGTCTCTCTGCAGCAAATTGCCATTGCCCGTGAGGGGGACCTACTGACCAAGGAGCGTCTGTGCTGCGGGCTGTCCATGTTTGAGGTCATCCTCACCCGCATCCGTAGCTACCTGCAGGACCCCATCTGGCGCGGACCCCCGCCCACCAATGGCGTTATGCACGTGGACGAGTGTGTGGAGTTCCATCGGCTCTGGAGCGCCATGCAATTTGTCTACTGCATCCCCGTCGGTACCAATGAGTTCACAGCTGAGTGAGTGTGTTTCCCGGGGGGGGGGGGTGTCTCCCCAATTGCCTCGCCTAGCAGAGTCCTTGGGCCCCCAGAGCTCAGTGAGGAGTATGGCTGGGGCTGTCTAAGGAACCCAGGCAGGCACAGCGTGTGAAGTACTTCTCAGAGGTTGTGATTGGGGAATTAGGGAGAGATGTGGGTCTTCAGAGAGAGACTCCATTTCTGGTATTCTCAATTCAGTGCATCATGGGGCTCAAGGCTAGGACTTGAGTTTACAGTGCTGCCTGCACAGTACAGAGCTGGGGACCACCAAGGTCATAAGTATGCACTGGAAGGGCTCCAGGGGATCTAGCTAGGGACCTAACCCCTGCACCATCTCCCTGGCACCTCAGAGATGGGTGATATTATTTTTTGGTGGATTTTGGGCCACATCTGGCAAATACTCAGAGGCTACTCCTGGCTATGCACTTAGGAATCACTCCTGGAGGTGCTCAGGAGTCCCTGTGGGGTTTCAGGGATTGAACCCAGGTCCACCATCTGCAAGGGTAGTGCCTGCTGTACTATCTCCCCACCATTTTTTTTAAAGCAAAAAGTTCTTTTCCAAAATTTATTATTTTGTTTTGGGTTACTCCTGGCACAGTGCTTGAGTTCCTGGCAGTAGTTGGGGGACTATGTATCACTAGGGTTGGAACCTGGGCACCTTGCATACAAAGTTTGTGCTCCAGAACTTTGAGCTTCCATCCCAGCCAGAAAGTATGTTTGAACTTGGATCTGCACAATGCTGCACCCCAACCAGGTGATGTTAGGACATGAATGACTTTATAAGCCCCCAACCCCATCCCCAAAGAGCTGAGTGTTGTACTTGGTAGTGATACTAGCTCTGCCATGGTCCCCTGATCCCATGCTGGGTCCTCAACAGATAGCAGGACTGAACAGAAGGTCCCTGGCCTCTAGGAATTTGGGGCCCGTGGGAGACAGCATGAAATGACACCACCTCACAGCCATTGTGGTGGGCAATGCCCAAGGACTGAGGCTGTGAGTTCTCAGAGCTTCATGGGAAAGTGCCCTCCTGGCCCCAGTCTTCTACCCAGTTTGCATGTGGGTGGTTTCCAGAACATGAAGTGGCAGTGGGACAGGCCTGGCTGGAACACATCAGAGCATATCTGAGCTTCGGGGGCTCATCCCCTGAGACAAGAGGCTGGGCTAACTGAAGGGGTGGAGGGAGCTCAGGTTGGCGTTTGGCCCTCACTGCCCATCCCGATGCACTCCAGTCCTAGAGTTCTGGACAGGGCAGTGCCCACTAAGTGGAAGTGAGGCTCTACTTGCTGGTGAGAGCTAGATTGTGAGCTCCCTTCCCCCAAATAACAGATTTCCCTCAGAGAAAGATGCCTGCACCCCATTTTTCACTCTGGAGGATTTGGACCAACCCTGCCCTCTGCCCTCCAGCATGAACTGTGAGGCTGAGGCTGGGGGACCCCCACAAGCTATATGAGGATGAGAGAGAGGGAAGCCCCGGGTGGGCTGACTCCCCCAGAGCTCTCCACAAACCTACCGTCCCAGAAGACGCTGCATCCCACCCCACCCCACCCCAGCCAGTCCGATGCTCAGCTGAAAACATGGAGAACTGGCCAGGCTGCCCCTGCGACACCCTCACCCCATGCTGTCGCCCACCCCCACAGGCAGTGTTTCGGGGATGGCCTGAACTGGGCCGGCTGCTCCATCATCGTGCTGCTGGGCCAGCAGCGGCGCTTCGACCTCTTTGACTTCTGCTACCACCTGCTCAAGGTGCAGCGGCAGGACGGCAAGGATGAGGTCATCAAGAACGTGGTGAGCCAGCGGGCAGGCCAGGGGACAGGGCTTCTTCGAGTGTGATGGTGGCATGAGACCCAGGAAGAGCAGGAGCCTATGGTGGGGTTCCCTGAGGGTGATCTGTGCCAGGCTGGGGACAGAGAGAGCCCAAGAATGCTGCCCACAGGACATCATGGGCTGAGCCCAGAAGGAACAGCAGCAGGTGGGGAGATGCAGAGATGTGGCAGAAGATGGGCTGGGCCCTGGGAGCTGTGGTGGTGAAGAGAAGGAGGAGGAGGAAAATGAGGAGCATGGAGAAGAGGTGGGAGAGGAGGAGAAGGGGGAGAAAAAGGGAGAAAAGAAGAAAGAGGAGGAGGGGGAGGAAGAGGAGTTGAAGCAGAAGTTAGGACCCGGTTCAGGGGTGTTCCCTCTGTGAGGTCACGCTGGCTTGAAGGGTCACTCTACCGCTACAACTTGGTGTGGCATCCCAGGCTCAGAGATCCTAAAGGCGCTGGTGGCCTCCATTGCCAATGACCATTGCAAGAACATTTTATCCTCCAGGTGGAACTCTGTACCCCAAACCTTGGCTCCTGTCCCAGGAGCTTGCTCACCCTTCTACTTCCCTGCCAGGGGCTCTCAGCTACTTGGATTTCTTGGTCCTGTAGCCTTTGGTGACTGGCTGTGTTCTTGGGTCACCAAGCAAGCCAAGGAATAATTGGTTCTAAACATGCCTCTTGGGCTTCCCAACTTGTTTGTGCACCAGCTTGATGCCCCTAGCACTGTGATGGGGGTGCAGATGTGTCTGCTTATTTCTTTTTTTTTTTGTTTTTGTTTTGTTTTGTTTTGTTTTGTTTTTGGGTCATACCTGGCAGCACTCAGGGGTTACTTCTGGCTCTATCCTCAGAAATTGCTCCTGGCAGGCTCAGGGGACCATATAGGATGCCAGGATTCAAACCACCATCCTTCTGAATGCAAGGCAAGCACCCTGCCTCCATGCTATCTCTCTGGCCCCTCATTTCTGTTCTCATGTCTTTCCTGTGTGGAAAGCCAAACAGAGAGACTGAGTGCCTTGCCCACTGCTGGTCCATTTTTCAGTCTGCCTGGCTCCTCCGTTCCTTCACCTGTGCTCCCTTCTCTCCACCTACCCACTTGAACATGCTGTTTTCTAGATTAGGAGTGCAGATGGGAAATAACATTCTAATGGATACTAAGTGGGTCTCCATTGTGGTTTTGGTTTGATTCCTCCATGTCCTCTTTGAAGGGACCTCTTTTGCTGTGTTTGCGGATCATCTCTGTATAAAAGTCTCTTCAAACTTTCGTGCTTACCTTTTTTTCCTATTTGTTTGGTCTTTGAGGCCACAACTGTGCTCAGGGCTTCCTTCTGGCTCTGCACTCAGGAATTATTCGTGATGGATTTAGGGATACATATGGGGTACCAGGGATAGAACTCTGGTTGGCTACATGCAAGGCAAGCACCCTACCCACTTTACTATCTCTCTGACCCATGGATAGACATCTCTGTTGTCAGACAAATAATCTGGAGGCATTTCAGTCCTTTTGCTCTGCTGATTGTGTCCTTGAACTGAGACGACCTTCCCCCCCCCCCATCTCGGTATAATTCCATTTATTTTTCTTTCGGTATTTGTATTACTGATGTCATATCCAACAGACTGTCACCAGATCCCATGACATGAAATTTTCTGTTTTCTTCAAAGGGTTCTTCATAGGTTGTTTTTGAGGTTCAAGTCTCTCTTGGTTCATTTTGAACTGATTTCTTGAGTTCATTGTTGCCAGTGTCCTGTGTCACGAAAAGACCATTTCTTTCCCCATTAAATAAATGTTCTCACTTCATGAAAATCCTTTGATGTGGATTTTTATATGAGACGGTTTCTCTTGGGCTCACGAGTTCTTTTTTAAATGCCTGTGTTGGTGCATAGCAGGCAGAGCACTTGCTTGTTCTTTTTTTGGAGGGGAGGGTCATTTGCCTTGTATACAGTTCACATAGGTTTGATTCCCATCATACAGTCCCCTGACCTGCCAGGAGTGATTCCTGAGTGCAGAGCCACACTCCTGAGCACCACTGGGTGTGACCCCAAAACAAAACAAACAAAAAACCAGCCTGTCTTTATTACACCAGCACCACACAGTTTGGATCATTTGGGGGGCGGGGGAATATCTGGCAGTGCTTAGGGGATTACTCCTGGCTCTGCAGTCAGAAATTGTGTCTGGCAGGCTCGGGGGACCATATGGGATACCGGGGATCAAACCCAGGTCTGTTCCGAGTTGGCCACATGCAAGACAAAAGCCCTACCACTGTGCTATCTATCACTCTGACCCTTGGATCATCTTTTTTGGAGGAGGGCCACACCCAGTAATGCTCAGGGGTTACTCCTGGCTCTGCACTCAGAAATCGCTCCTGGCTTGGGGTACCATACGGATACCAGGGATTGAACCCAGGTCTGTCCTGAGCCAGCTGCGTGCAAGGCAAATGCCCTACCACTGTGCTATTGCTCTGGCCTCTGGATCGTTTTTTGCAGTAGATTTATTTTATTGATTTACTTTGGGGTCACATCCGCTGGTACTCAGGATTTACTCCTGCTCTGCTCTCAGGAATCACTCCTGGTGGGGCTCGGATGGAGCGTATGGGATGCCGGGGCAAGTAGCCTTTGCCACTGAATTGTATGATAGGTTTTGAGACCCACAAAAATAGTTCAGGACCACGTTGACATTTGATTGTCAGCTCTGGCAAACTGGAGCCAACTTTTAAGTAAGTGTCATGACCACTATGGCATTGAGGAGGCCCCAAAATGCAAGGTCTCTTCACTCTTCCCTTGCCTTTTCTGTCTCTGGGTCTTCTCTACCGACCCCTAACCTACACCATCCCTGTCCCTTGCAGCCCCTGAAGAAGATGGCAGATCGGATCCGCAAGTACCAGATCTTGAACAATGAGGTCTTTGCCATCCTGAACAAGTACATGAAGTCGGTGGAGACTGACAGCTCCACGGTGGAGCATGTGCGCTGCTTCCAGCCACCCATCCACCAGTCTCTGGCCACCACCTGTTAGCCACAATGCCCAGCAGACCCCTGACATGGAGGGAGGATAAAGGGGAGCTGGAGAGCGGCAGCCAGCCTGCTCTGGGGTCCAGCGCAGCAGCTGGAAGAACTGGAAGAGAACAGGAAATTTCCCAGCACGTGTCCACCAATCCGAGGGCTGGGCCCGTGCATGCTCACCCACAGCATCTCATGGTTTTTCCATAGTGTCAATGAGAAACAAGAAAACAAGCAATGATGTGGGGCAGTGTGTGCTTTTTTTTTTTTTTGTTACCCCCCATTCCCAATCCATACTCAGCTCCACAACTTAATACCTCCTTCCTCCTACCCACCAACCCTGCCTCTTATTACTTCCCACAACCTCCCTGGCCAGTTCCTCTGGGAGCCACAGGTTGCCATGCCCCTGTTTCAGCCTGATAACAACTTGGCCTGACAAATAATGCCTCCATTCACTGGCTTCTGACTTTCTCTACTCCCAGCCCACAGCCTACACATCCAGAGGCCACTCCTCTGACTCTGGCCACCAGCCTTCTGCGCCCATCCCAAATTACTGTTGTGGGCAGAGAACACAGTTCCTGGGGTGTGTACTATGAGGTTTGACTCTACTGGCCTTCCAGAGACCCACCTTCTACCCCAATTCTATTCCTAATATCTCAGGACCCCACTAGAAAAAAAACCTCAGAAACACCCATAGAAGTGCCCCCTGTATCAAGTCAATGATTGTAACTTGCCTGTCACAGTTACTGCACAATCCAGAATGGAACCCATTAGGGTTTCCATGTCCTAATGCACCAAATTGTCCAGGTCAGTCACGTACAGCCCAAAGCTTGGTTACCAAGGTGAGAACTGCTTCTGTGTGGATGCAACTGGAAGGACAAAACAAAGGACACACATCCAACAGGCACAGAAGAAATATAGTGGGGCCAGGTTTGTGAGGGGTAGAAATAGAAATAGTACTTGAGGATGAACTTTGGGGGCATTACTGATATCACCCCCAAAAAAGGGAGTCCCATTTTAGCAACTCAGGACTAACATTCTCAGAAGCTGAGAGAATATTCTTAAAGTATATTCTTGGAATACTGTCCCTGTGGCTTCTCCCATGGTGCCCCTTCATCCGAACTTCCAATTAATTCCCTAGCTAGAGGTTGGTATTAGGGTATGCCTACTTCCATTTCCCAGACCAAACCGAAATTCCTTTCAGAATCTCCCACCCAGTAGGGAACAATGTGGACAGGAAAGAACCCCTTAAGAAGGAATTGTCTTATTACCTAGACCCTGGTCTTCCAGGGGACTGAGTCCCTGAGTAGGGAAATTTGAAGGGAGCTTGTGGACATTTGCACTTTACCTAGGGATTTAAAAGATGGATGGTGAGTGGGTATGTAGGTGGACGAACATATGGATGGATAGGCATGAGGATGGGAAGAGGGATGGTTGGATAGATGCATAAATGAATGGGCAGAAGAATGGATAAATGGTTGGGAGATGATGGGTCAATGGATGGATGGATGAGTAGATAGGTAAGTGGGTCAATATGTGGTGGGTAGATGAATGGTGAATGGCTGGATGGTAGATGGATGGTTGAGCATGAATGGGTGAATGGATAGATGGGTGGGTGGATAGATGGATGGCTAAGTGAATAAGTGGAAAGGTGGATGATGTATGGGTAAATGGGTTGGTGGGTGGGTGGGAGAGTAAGTGATTCTGTAGATGGATGATGGATGGATGGTCAACATCACCATACCTCAGATGGCTGAAGATTAGCATGCCAAGAACAAAGCCTTATCCTTACAAGGGTTAGTGATACACTTATTACAGGAGAGAGGTGGGTCGAGCTGGAGAATCTGAAGGTGCCAGTTCTGGATGTTCCTTAGCTATGTGTCACTCTGAAGCCCCAGGAACCTGCCACCTCTCCTGCTATATTTCCACAAAGAAGCTGACACGTTTTGTGTACTGGCAAGCCCCCTGCTGTATAGGCATCTATACTTCTGGCCCTGACCATAAGCTTCAGAAAATGTGTTAAGAATGTAGGTGAGGGTGGGGGCTTGCCACTCTTGTACCACTTCCTGTTGTGTCCCCAGGGTCAAGGGTGGGGGGAAAGTGATTAAGAACATGTAGTTACCATAGAACATTAAGTCCCCCTTCATTTTTGCCCCTGTCCTCCCAGGACTGGGTATCCACTTTGAAATTTACTCCCAATCCTTGGTCTTACTTGATGGAATCTGATACCATTTGGTTTTCCTTCCGCTGATCCCCCCCCCCCACTCCTATAACCCTTGAGTTACATAACCCAAGGGGTTTTAGGGCCCATTATCATCTAGAGCAGGGGTCCTCAAACTTTTTAAACAGGGGCCCAGTTCACTGTCCCTCAGACCACTGGAGGGCCAGACTATAGTAAAAACAAAAATTAAGAACAAATTCCTATGCACACTGCATACATCTTATTTTCATATGAAGAAACAAAACGGGAACAAATGCAATATGTGGCCCGAGGGCCGAAGTTTGAGGACCACTGCTCTAGAGACTCAATCCCCTCAATCAAGAAATCACCTTCAGGAGTTTACTGGGGCTTCACCTCCCCAGTTCTCCCAAAATTTATGAACCCCCAAAGGACCCACTGCTCCCAATTCCCATTAATGTTTGTGTCTTAAAACTAGGGAAAAAACAACTTAGATTTTTAGAAGTTTTTAAAAATTTTGTTTTAAGAAGTGGTCATATTTGTATTAAGAAGTGGTCATATTTGTTGGGGGGGTTCAAGGGACTCACATTTCTGGTGTCTTAAAAGCTTGTGATCAAACTGCTGTTCTGTTCAGAAATTATCTTTGCTCTGCAGATGAGGAACTTACTTTGCATTGTATTAGGGGTCAAGGGAGGCTGTGTTGAGTTGATAAACTCCAAACTCCATTAAAACTGATTCCAAACCAGTGACCCTGGGTCTCAATCTCCATACTTGATCCTGTCAAGGTGCTCAGAGAGTGGCTACCTCAGAACTATGGAACCAGAGCCATAGTTTATCAGGGTTCTCAAACTCAATTTACCTGGGGGCCACAGGAGGCAAAGTCAGGGTGATCCTTGAGTGCAAAGTCAGTAGTAAGCCTTGAACATTGGTGGGCGTGACCCAAACAACTAAAACAAAACAAAACAAAAAAATGATTCCTCTAGGGCAGGGCCACAAAATGTACGGAGAGCCGTTTTCAGCCCTTGGGCCTTGAGTTTGAGACCCCTGGCTTAGATGGTAGGATGCTTGTCTTGTATGCAGCCACCCTAGGTTCAATCCTTGGCACCCCATAGGGCTCCCCAAGCACTGCAAGGGGCAAACCCCTCAGCACCAAACTAGAAACAGTCACAGCACTATTGGGTGTGACCCCAAGCAAAATCAAACAAAACTCTTCCTGATCATTCTCTTATCAGTAAAATTTCAAGTAAACAGCTGAATTCCAATGACTGATTTGGTATAACTGATAATCTTTGTTTAAAAAACAAAGATTATAGGGCAGAGAGTAGACTTACAAATGGCTGAGCATAGGATTTACATGAAGAAGCCCTGGAGCTAACCCCTGGCACCAGATGGTCCCCAAACACAGCCAAAATAAACCTGTACAGGTAGATCATAGGGGCTGGAGAGATAGCATGGAGGTAAGGTGTTTGCCTTTCATGCAGAAGGTCATCAGTTCGAATCCCGGCGTCCCAAAAGTAGCTACCACGAGCATCTCCTTGTCCCCATCATGAACAAAATTGGTCTTGGTCAGCTACCCTCCATTATTCCAGGAACTGATCTTGGTTACAAGTGGTATGATAATGTCAAGAGAAACAAAATGTGAAGTGTGTGTGTGTGCCCAAACATCACTGGTCCTCCAGTAGAATAGACAGCTACAGGTACCCTTAGTTCCCTCAGAGGTCTGCTATTGCCTGAGTCATGACTCACATCTGATTCACCATAGCGGGTAGGTTATTCGCCTTACATGTGACCTACCCAAGTTCAATCCCCAGCATCTCATAGGGTCCCCCAAGCCTCCCAGAGCCAAGAGTAACCCCTGAATACCATCGGTTGTTGCCCCAAAACAAACACACAACACACAACAAACAAATCTTGATTTGATGGACTAAAGCAATAGTACAGTGGATGCATGTGGCTGACATGGGTTCAGTCCCTGATATCCCATTTTGATCCCTTAAGTACCACCAAGAGTGAACTCTGAGTATAATCAGGACTAAGCCCTGAGCACCACCAGGAGTGATCTCTGAATGCAGTCTAAGTAATTCCTGAACACTGCTGGATGTGATAGGAGGAGGAGGAGGAGGAGGAAGTGGAAGAGAGGAGGAGGAAAAGGAGGACGATTAGGTGGAGGAGAGAAGGAGAAAGAGAAGGAAGAACTACAAGAAAAACCTGATTTGTCTAAGAAGCGGACAGTATAGTGGGTAAATGCTTTGCCTTGCTCGCAACTGACCCGGGTTCAGTTCTCTAGCTCCAAGCCCTTCAGAGTCTTGGAGGGTCACTCTGTGGGTCCCCTAAAGAGAATAGAGTCTATGGGAAGCATGGAGACCCCGCCCCCATCTAGCTCCACTTCCTGGAATCCTCTTCCCTGCCTCTCCCCTTAGTTCCCAGATGCAGCTCTGGCCCAGCTTCCGGCAGGATGGCGATGGGGAGAGTTTCCCTGGGAAAATATGCTGGGAGATGTGATCAGGGCTAAAAATAGGCAGGCCCATGCTCCACCTTCACGGATCGAAAAAAAACCCAGATTTTCTGTCCACTCCCACTCTGGACCAATGGGAAAAGGGAATCAAAGAAACCCACTGTGCGACTTTTCTTTTTCCTTTTAGGCCCACACCCCAGCAACGATCAGGGCTTACTCCTGGCTTTCTGCTCAAGGATCCATTCCTGGTGTGCTCAGGCAACCCTATGGAATGCTGAGGATTAAACCTGAGTGGACTGTGTACGTGTTAGTCTCTTACTCCTGTCCTATCTCTTCACCCCATGGTGGACCAGAGGACCGAGGTGCCAAAAACAAAGGAAACAAAACAGGCTTTCCAGTCTGTGTACCAGTCCTTGTCCACACTGGGCTGACCCCCACAGCTCCGCTTCCTGTTTCTCATCAGAAGGTGTGCTCCAGGCTCTGGGCAAGTCCATTAAATATGTTAGGATGATCTGGGGCTGGAGTGGTGGTGCAAGCTGTAAGGCCTTGCCTGCGCTAGCCCAGGACAGACCGCTGTTCCATCCCCTGCTGTCGCATATGGTTCCCCAAGCCAGGAGAGATTTCTGAGCTCAGAGCAAGGAATAGCCCCTGACTGTCACTGGGTGTTGCTTCCCCCCAAAAAGTGTTAGGATGAGATGTAGAAGTCACTAGATCGTGTTCTGGAAGGGATTTGGGATACCTAAAAGTGAAACCCCAGTTGTGAAGCCTAAGCCCAAAATGGGGAGGGGTGGACTCCCCCACCCCAAAGGCTTCCCACCCCCCTCTGCCTTCCGAACTTCCTATGTAACAAGGGACTGAGCCACAGCATGCCTTGGCCCCCAAGCACAGCACAGCTGGGGACCATCACCTGTTTATCTTCACTGCCACCAGAAGCCTCTGCTGGGCACTGGCCCAGGGCCAATGAGAGGAAGGGAGCCTGTTGAAGTCTCACCCCCCACCCCAATGCCCATCCCCTGGTCATTTCCATGTTCACCACATCCCACCCTCACCCCACGTCCACCCCATATTCACTCCCAATGCCCACCATACCCTACCCTGATCATCTCCATGTTCATCTCATCCCACCCCATTCCTTCCCCTATCCTCATCCCCAACCCACCACCCATCCCCATCCCTTCCCTATCCCATTTGCATCTTTACCCCTGCCCCCTCCTTCCTATCCCTTGGTCATCTCCTTGCCCATCCATCTCTACTCCCATCCCTCCATCTCTTCTCCATGTCATCTCTATGTCCAGACCCCACCGTGGGACCGAGCTGGACACCTCCTGCCCCACTGAACAAGTCACGAAGAACCCTTAACCCACGTTCTGGATTTTTCTGGCGTCACTCATTCTTCCTGCCACAAACCAGATTTTCTGGTGTGACTATGTCGGCAGGAATGACTGAGCAGCCTGGGGCTTGGGCAGGTTGCCACAGTTGGCATTGGGTGCTAGATCTGCGTGCCTGGGACCCAGCCCCCTGTGGGAGGTGGGAATCTAGAAACCATCACTCAGGCCCTCCATCAGGGGCTGTCTGGCGACACGCCTAGGAAGTGAGCCAGGCTCGATGCCACGTGGAAACTTTCCGAGTCACGCAGCTGAGGGTGAAACGGAGAAAAGATCACCTGGCGTGGCTTCTTGGTGAATGTGTGGAACCAGGTCTGCTGCTTGTCCTCTGTGCCTGTGACTGTCCCTTAGGATAAAAGACATAGCACCTACCCTAAAGTCTGCCATGCAGCCACTAAATCAGTCTCAGCCAAAAGCCTGGATTCTTACTGAGTTCCAACAGGCCATGAGTCCACCCCAAGGAATATACAGTTTTCTGGTGGTCTGTCCAGGAAGCCATGGCCACACTATTTCTAGAACCTCCCACCACTCCCAAAGGAAACCCCACACCTATTTCAGTCACACTCTGCTTCCCCTTTCTAAGCCTCCCAAAACCTTCAATTCAACCCACTTTTGTTTTGTTTGTTTGTTTTGGGGGGAGGGTTCTGAATTACACCTGGCAGTGCTCAGGGGTTACTCCTGGCTCTATGATCAGAAATTGCTATTTGAGGGACAAAGTAATTGTATTGTACATGGGTTCAGTTTTGTTTTTCTTAATGTTCTTTGGCTGAAAGTTCTAGACTGGGATAGCATCGATGGGAATACTGAGAATTCTGTTTATGGGTGATTGTGCTTCCACTGTAACTTTACCCTGTCCTCTTTCTTTACATCTTTGTTGTCATAATTTAAAAAAAAAAATTAAAAAAAAAAGAAATTGCTCCTGGTAGGCTCAGGGGACCATATGGGATGCTGGGATTTGAAGAACAGTGGTTCAAATCCTAGCATCCCATATGGTCCCCTGAGCCTGCCAGGAGCAATTTCTGAGGGTCAGGAGTCAGCCCTGAGCACTGCTGGGTGTGGCCCAAAACAAAACAAAACAACTAACCAAAGTGCTAACTCCAGAATGCTGGAGGCTCAGATTCAAAACACCTTCTCCCTCCCTTCCCACTATAAGGTCCCCACAGACAGCCAGGAGTGACCCTTGAGGCCCAAGAGTAGCTGTGAGCAACACTGGACTTACTCAAGCCTCACATTAGTCCCCTAAAAATACCAGGTGAGGCCCGAACAAAACTCAGAAAGCAGATGGAGCAGGAGTCCCGGGGTTCTGCATGACTTCTTGGCTGATCTGCCAATGGCCAGAATCATACTGAGCATGGACTTCCCGACTCTCCAGGCCTCAGTTTTCCTACCTGCAGGCCCAAGCAGATGAGAGTTTTAGCTCTCATCTGTGTGAAAAGCGGCCTGGGTTCAAAGAATTTTTCCAGAGACCCCAAGTCTGAGGGGTTCAGCAACCAGACAAGGTTGAGTTCCTGTTGATTCCTCTTTAGTGAAGCGGGACAAAGAGGGTGTCCCCAGAGTGGCTGGTATTCCTGAGATTCCCTGCCATGTGTTGGAGCAGCATGGAGCCCCAGGGTGTGGGGGCTTGGGGTCACCTGACCACCCCACATTGCTCAGAGTCTCTGTGTTTGGGGGATGGGGAGTCATGGTGCCAAGGATCAAGTTACCCCAGGCGCCCAAACCCTGCCCTGTGTCTCCAGCCCAGGTTTATCTGTGTCTGTTCATGGTTGTCACTCTCTCCTTATTCGCCTATTAAACTCAGTGTGTGTGCCGGAGCTATAGTACAGTGGGTAGGGTGTTTGCCTTGCACATGGCAGACCCAGGTTTGATCCCCTGCATTTCACATTTCACATGGTTCCTCGAGACTGCCAGGAATGATTTCTGAGTGTAGAGCCAGGAGGAACCCCTGAGTGCCACCTAGTGCGGCCCCCAAACCAATAGAATACATAATAAATAAATAAACTCAGTGTGTGTGTGAAACAAGAGTCTACTGGAATCTCAGCTGTAAAAATACAGAGCATGTTGCTTCCATAATAATTTTGGGGCACCATTTTCAGTGATACTCAAGTCAGCTGTGCAGCTCAATGTGAGAATCCAAGAATGCAGAGCTTCTTAGGCTTTGGAGTACTGGGGACCACCAGCGCCCTCCAACCCCATTCTGGCAGTGCTCAGAAGCCCCTGTGGACAGACTGGACAGTGAGTGCCTGGGAGGGTGTCATGTGGTTCAGGGGTTCCAGTTCAGGGCTGGCATATGCAAGGCATGTATGTGCTTCTGATGGCTATTTCCTGGTCTCTGAGTCAATGATCACAGAAATGAAGAGCAAGAAAACTGGCCCTTAGTAAGAAGTTTGAGACAGTGGGTGAGGAGGGCTAGGATGGGGGAAGGATCATTTGGACAATGATGGGGGAGTGATCACCCTGGAAGAGAACTGGGTGCTGAAAAGAGGGAAAGTGACCTGCACGGTTCCCCATCACAATGTCTAAACAGAAACAAAGAGAAAAGTGCCTGCCATAGAGGCGTACTGAAGGGCAGAGAGTCACTGGTGACACTAGTGGGTGGAAGAGAACACCGAGGGATCGATGCTCAAACATTACACAACTAAACTTCATGAATAACTCTAATTCACAGTGATTTAATTAGTGATAATCACAATTGGGCCCAAGCAATAGTGTATCAGGTAGGGCATTTGCCTTAAATGCATCCAACGTAAGTTTGATCCCCAGCATCCCATATCATTTCCTGAGTCCCACCAGCTTTCTTCCTGAGCACAGTGCCCAAAGAAAGCCCTGGGGGGCCGGGCGGTGGTGCTGGAGGTAAGGTGCCTGCCTTGCCTGCGCTAACCTAGGGCGGACCGAGGTTCGATCTCCTGGTTCCCCTTATGGTTCCCCGTGCCTGCCAGGAGCGACTTCTGAGCAAATAGTCAGGAGTAACCCCTGAGCGTCACC
>PVKC010032795.1:0-14161 GCA_004027635.1 Crocidura indochinensis
GGCCCAAAAAACAAAAAAAAAAACAAAACAAAACAAAAAAAAAACCCAAAAAATAATAACACACATAGGTTTAGACCTATATTTGCTTTATCAGACAGAACGTTCCTGTGCTGCAACTGTATGTACCACAGTGAGCCAATCACAACAAGCAAAGGTTCAAAGGATATATTGTAATAGATTTCCTCTCTGACTCTGGCCAATCTGAGCAGGCTTTTGACAGTGTAGATTTGGGTCCAGAACATTTTCTAATTTGCATGCATCAAAAGCCTGCTTGGATTGGCTGAGTTAGGGAGGCAGTCCGAGCAGCCTTGCAGTGATTGTTCCCTTATCATAGGCTACTTTTCTGGCAATTCCCTGGTGGCGTCAGTTAATCTCCCTCACTACATGAACCAAACAACACCCCATCCTCAGACCCTAGCACTGAGCCACCAACACGGTTAGCTGGGTTTTGCCAGAAGTGGCCCCCAGATCTCCTGAGTACTGTTTTGAGAGCCCCCAAGAAAGAGATTTGGAAACTCTGCGACCTGATTTTTTTTGTTTCGTTTAAGCGGCATATTGAAACATTTTTAGGGAGTTACTCGCATATAAGAGGACCCCCGATTTCCGGTTGACTTTTTTTTTTGTTTCAAAAGTCGTCTTATACACCAGAAAATACCATACATACTATGACTCTAAAAATTATCAAGATACATTTTATATCCTCAATAGCCTTTCTAGCATTAGAGAAAGGAGTAGTTAAGAAGTATTTAACTTAAAGAAAAATAGAATTTTCATTTCCTAAAGCTACTTGTTTTATGTTTGGTATATGCAAACTTTTTTTTGGAATATAAGTTTATTTTTTCTGAGGGAAATATTTATGCACCACCCATTAGTGCAAAGGTTAGAGCACTAGAGCATTAGAGTACTCTTGGCTTAGTGCTCAGGGTCACTTCCAGAAATGCACAAGGGAGCATATGGCATTAAGGATTGAACCCATGTTTTCTCCATGCAAACAAACTATATTTTCCAGCCCTTTAGCATTTCTCCAAACTTTGGAGTTCAGACTTCTTGAGGATAGTGATATCTTACATAATCTTATGTTGTATATTATATCCACATAAATTTAATGTATAAGAATATTTCTTTTGAAAATCAAAGTAAATGTTGAGATAATGCAACATGACAAAGTATTTTTTTTGTTGTTGTTTTGGGGCCACACCTGTTTGACGCTCAGGGGTTACTCCTGGCTATGCACTCAGAAATCGCTCTTGGCTTGGGGGGACCATATGGGACACCAGGAGATCGAGTCCCAGTCCGCCCTATGCTAGCGCTTGCAAGGCAGACACTTTACCTCTAGTGCCACCTTCCCAGTCACATAACAAACTTTTTTTAATCTTTTATCTCTCGGGCAAAAGACATAAAGTGACTTTTTTATAGTTTTCTTATAGATATTTTTCTTTATTTTTTATTGAGATGAAAAGCAGTACATAACAGTGAAAATATTAGACCAATAACAGGTCAGGTGTGTAAGATATGGTAACGTACATTGCTAATCTAAATTTACATGCCACAAGCTCTTTAAGTCTTGATAGAATACCTATTCATTAACATAGTGAATAAGACACTTAGCAATTAACAGTTTTTCTGTGGAAAGTATGTGCTTATACAGCATAAGTGCCTTTTTTTTTCAACTGTCTCTTGAAACCTAAAAGATAATAATCATTATTGAGTTTTTTGGGAGATTCAAACCCACCATTACTTACTTTGTGATAACTCCTGGAAGACTTTTGGAGGGGCATAAGGGATGCTAGGGATTAAACCCAGGTCACAACATGCAAGGGAAATATCCAAACTACTATAACTATCACTCCAGACCTAATAGTTATGGATTCTTTATCATTCATAAATTGCTTTCAAATGTTTTCTAATTAAAATATAACAAAATTCGGGAGTCGGGAGGTGGCACAGGAGGTAAGGTGCCTGCTGCCTTGACTGCGCTAGCCTAGGACGGACCACGGTTCGATCCCCCAGTTGCCATATGGTCCCCCGTGCCTGCCAGGAGCGACTTCTGAGCGCATAGCCAGGAGTATCCCCTGAGTGTCACTGGGTGTAGCCTAAAAAAATATATATAACAAAATTCTTTGGGAGGAAACTATCATTATTTAACCCACCTATGAACTTAAATATGCTTCTAGGAATGTAAATAAGGATTTATCCAGTAAAAAGTATAAGTAGATAGTGAATATTTACATTTCTTAGTAAATTATTCAGCGTTTAAATTAAATATACAAATATTTAATTAATTACCAGTTCATTAGAAAGCTATTGATGTTTTTACCACGTAATGATGACATTAACTGGTTTCTGATGAAACCTAACAATGCTCTAGGTCTGTTAGCACATCTGATTCTGTAACTTAATTCTTTTTTAAATAGGAAAATATACACCAACATGTTATGATCATTTCTTTATAAAATATACTTAGGAGATTCTGACTAGAAGCAGAGGTCTTCCATACACCACAAAAGCACCGAGGGGAGAGTAAATGATCATGCATGGAGTCTACAGTTAATCCCATGACAGTATATTTCAGGGGTGGTGAAACCCTGTAACTCCTAGGCCAAGGGAATTCCCTCAATACTATCCCCAATACTTAATGTGCCTATGCAGAGGGAAAAAAAAACACACAAAATAATCATCTTTCCACACATTTATTTATTGATTGATCGATTTTCTTGTCTTTATTTTGGTATAGATATTGAAGTTGATATCTCCAATTTTATTTCATCTTATCTTTCTCTTTCGTTTTGCACTCTGGCATGATCTGATCTCAGAACCATGACTATTGTGTGGTGCTTGTCTTTATTGCTGTAGTGCTCAGTGGATATTTAATTTGATATTTCTTTCTGTATTGTGGTTTTTCAATTACCTTTTTCATGTCCTCTCTCAAACTGAGGTTGAAAGCCTTAGAAGGACTCTGCCCATTTTCAGCGTATATGACTTCTTTTTTCAATTTTTTAAATTTTGTCTTATATTGTACCCCCATTCTGTTGCTTTTCTTTCCATCAACTCAATTTACCTAACTCTGCCTTTAAAGAGAAGGGGGAAAAAGGGAGGGTACCAGGACCAAACAGATATATGATCACTAATAGCAAGCTAGACAAAGAGGGGACCACCTACTCTTGGAGCCTGGGGGGGTGATGGTGGAAAATATGGTTGCAGAAAGGGAACTGGGATGTGGGGAGGACAAATTTGGTGATAGGTATTCCCCTGAATCAATGTTAATATGTAGCTAAAATACTAATGTGAAAGATATGTAAGCCATTATGATCACAATAAAAATTTTAAAAAAAGAAAGAAAAATTAGAGTGAATCTAAGTGATACTTTTTTCTTATTTCAAATTGCATGAGTTGGCAAATCAACAATGCTGTGTTTCATATCAACCTTTCACATAATTTATTCACTACTGCAAGAAGACAAGACCCTCTGGGAATGCCCAAATCTATGTAAAGTTGCCTCTCACTATGTTTTTCATTCAGCTGACAGACGTGACAAAATTGCAAGTAGCTGGACAACTCCCCCAACTAGGTCCACATAAGCAATTCCCACAGCTGCACAGAAGACTGCAAATTATTCTGCACTCAGGTTAAATTATTTCAAGTTAATTTGCACTTGAAGTTCTCTCTCCAAAGACACCTTTATTTTTCAATGTATCATAGAGCTGTTCTGGGCTAATTCTATTTAGGTTTCAAACAACACTTCAAATTGGAAATCATCCAACATTGAAAGGAAGTACAAAGATTAGGGAATTTGCTGATTTCTGAAATGGTAATGTAGAGAGAGGGCAATGTTAATTATAGAAACTGACTGTTTTAATAATTTTAATATTCACCAACCACTTGAGAATCAAATCAGGTTTGAAATTAGCTATGTAATCTACTTAATTTTACTTTACATAAAAGTGATATAATGATAACTGCACTTAGGCGCATTAAATGCTTTAGGGGGGTCTGTCTTGCATTTACAATATCAAAGCACATTAACATTGCAGATAATTAATTAAGAAACACAAAAACCAATATAGCAAACATGCTGCAAGAAAATAAATGAGGCTTCTGTCATACTAGCAAAGCAGTGTGACTTTCTGTTCGCTTTAGTCAGATGCTGACCTTGAGAAGGATCCAAGCTTCCAGCAAAGCTCACCATTCAGTATTTAAAGATCACATTTTTCTTTTATTGTGGACATAAAAAAGGAAAAGCTGTGCATTTATTACAAAGTGAAATTCAATACCATACACAAGTATGGTATACTAAGTGCTTTATAAAATCTCTATTTGAATTTTTTAAATTTTTATTCATTCATAAAAAGAACACCCCCTTCACCAATACAACATTCCCATCACCAAAATTCCTAATCTCTCTCCTTCCCCTTCCTGACTGTATTCATTACAGACATCTACTTCTCTCACTCATTAACATTGTCACCATAGTCATCAGTGTAGTTTTTTCTCTAACTGCGCTCGCCACTCTTTTTAGTGAGCTTCATATCATGAGTCAGTCTTTCCAGGCCTCATCTCTATTGTCTCTGGGCATTATTGCATTAATGTATTATTTTTTTAATTGTTATTTGTTTGTATATTGGGTCTCAGTTAGGGTTCTCTGAAGCATTCCTGTCTCTGTACTCAGAAATGAATATGTCAGTGCTCAGAGATTTGAACCAGACACAGCAAAGTGGCTGCATAAATAGATCCTATATGATCTATTTGGCCATATGAAAACAAACAATGAAAGAAAACTAGTTTTTCATCTTTTATATTTTGGAATTAGTACTGTTTGGTATCCACTTTCTTATCTATTTTAGGGTAGCTCCTCCAACCAGTGTTGGGGATCCACTCTAGGTCTTCAGCATACAAAGCATAAACTCACTGCATTATATAATCTAGTTCCACGCCTTTTTAAAAAAAATAGTAGTACCATTGTAATAGTATATATGAATTTTAGGTGTGTAATTTTGAAGACCCAACATGTTTTCCGCCCCTCTATATTAATTTTTAATTCTTTCACTATGGAAGAAAAATGTGAACAAATACTAATATATTTGTCTAGTAAAAGTACTATTTTAAACACATAATTTTCAAGATATTTAGCATTTCTAAAATGTGCATTTGGGGATTTCCAATTTATGACTACTAACTTCTTAGTTAATTATAGTTAAAATTTAAATAATTGTAAATTTCAAAATATAGTACTTGTACAGTATATTGAAACATTCTCAAACTTTGAGCCCCAATTTTTAACAGCTAAGATGGTAATAAAACATGTCCTACATTATGTTATTATTAGTTTTCTGACTCCATATTTCAGACAAGTCTGGTATTTTTCTACCTGGTAGCAGCACTTATACAAGTTGAAATTCTCAAATTTCTGGCTTATTTCTCACAATTGACTTTTTCATAGCACATAGTGGAATGCGTTTTAATTTTTGTTGCTTTTATTTGTCTTGGGGTCACAGCATGGTGCTGCCCTCTTCACCCCTTGCCAGGCTCAGGGGACTATATAGAATGAAAGGGAACAAATTCAAGTTGACTGTGTCTATCCTTGGCTGTGCTATCACTCTAGGACCCAGATAGATCTGTCTTAGAGAGATGATAATTTGATTGATGAAAATGACAGGAAAGACTGTGAAGATGTGCAAAGAGATGACTTTTATGCTCAATTCATCTGTAGTCACTAAAAACAAAAATTTTATAGATACAGAGAATCAATAAGAAAAATATTTAGGTATATTCTTAGCATTATATGAATTCATTGAAAATTTTATTGCTGTTTAAAATTTTATCACTATTGTTATTGAAAAATTTATCACCACTGTTATTATATGTTACAAGAGTTCATCAAGGGTCAGTTTAAATAGATTCTACTTGTTAGATCAAATTCTAGCAAACATCCTATTCAGGGAGTACTGAACTGAGTATGGCAATGTTTTTTAAACAACATTATTGGGAAATCAAAGCCATATATTCTTAAATAAAGTCACTAAACATTACTGAAATGTCATGATTTTTGGAAGTATATGTATCTGTAATTATTTTTCTACCAAAGAAAATTATATTAACCAATACAACCTATGTGAGTATCAAGTACAATGATTATTAATCTGAATTAAAATTTAGTATCTATGTTGGTTCCTGTGGGAGAAGAAATTGACAACCAAAACGTAACCAGATTGTAGGATACTTCATAGGTCAAGTCTTTAAAACAACCACATGGCTAAATCTGTATGCTGTATGTTTTGCAAAAAAGCCCTTATATATAATTTCTACAAGCTCTTCCTAAGACTGACTTGTCTCTCACAAATATTTCTAAGAATTGTAATGATTTATTCCAATATTAACAAAGATCTTACTGGAAAAGGTGAGCCATGTGCCTCATGATGGTTTGCTTTATCTATCTGATACTCAAGGATTCCAGGTCCGTAATTGCTTGATAGCCCAGGAACAAATAACAAATAATAGATATAAGGACTTTTCTAAGAAATTCCTGTTTCACATTGTAAAAATAGCAATTTTTAAGTTTATTTAAAGAATCATGATGTACAAAGTTATTGATAGTTGAGTTTTATTCATATAAACACCTCAACATCTCAACACCAATTGTACCACCAGTGTCAATCTCATCATCAGTGTTCCCATACTTCAACACCCCCAACCAGAGCACTCTGTGTCATGCCAGACACATTCACTTGTCAGGCAAATTACGAAGTTCAGTAGTTGCAGCTTAATCTCATGTTTTCAGTATTGGTGTACCTGTGTTTCGGGTGTAACACCAATATAACTAAATCCCAAAATCCTAGTCCTCCATTACTTCTGTAAGCTCTTGGGTCAAAGATCATCTAGACATCCCCCACTTTACTAAATTATAGGTAAATAGCAATTTTAAAGAACTATCTGTATTTAAATATATATGCCTAAAATTTTCCAATGTACTCTTTGAAGCAATACAAATTCTAACATGATTTTTATGTTATTTTGTAATGTCATGATATTGTCTCTGTCTTCATATGAAGATTTAATGAAAAGTTCTTTTGCAAGTATTATTTCCTAAAATTGGTTTGATTCATTTAGTATAGTGATTTGGGGGAATGGGATACAGTACAAAGTTCAGGGTACATGCCTAACATGCCCCCAACCAAATTCTCTTCCTGGGCTACATGATTCCCTGAAATTATTAAGCATGGCCCTGGAGGCCTACATCCATTGGTATCCCAAGGTCAAGACATCCCGATCATTGCAAAGCCAAGCCGTCTAGCATTCTTGGGTTCTTGCACTGGTTCACTGACCTGGCTAGTAGAGAACTGGTAGGGGGCAAGTGTTCTTGGAACTCTAAGCATGTGTGGGAGGCTAACTCACAAAATAAAAAATAGTGAGTTTTTTCTAAAAAAAAATCTGTACCCGTAAGAAAGAAAATTTTAACAACTGGAAATTAAACAGCCTACTACTGAACAACCGTGGTTCTGAGATTAAATCAAAGAGGGAATAAAAAATCTCCTGGAAGCAAATGACAATGAAGACACAAACTATTAGAATCTATGAGACACAGCAAAAGTGGTACTGAGAGGAAATTTTATAGCTTTGCAAGCACACATCAGGAAGGAAGAAGGGGCATACATGAATAGCATAATGACACAGCTTATAAAATGAAAAATGATCAACAAAAGGAACCAAAAATAGGGAGACAGAAGGAAATAACAGAGCTTAGAGCAGAAATCAATGACGTAGAAATAACAATAGACCCTCAGATCAGTGGAATAGGCTTGAGTACTCAGAAAATGTTCCTCAGACATACAATCACTAATTTTTATAAAGGAGCAAGAAATGCTAAATGAAACAAGGAAAGCCTCTTCAACAAGTGTTCTTGGCAAAAGTGGTTTACAAAAACAAACTCAGAACCCAGCTAACATCATGTACAAAGGTAAAATCCGAATGGATTAAAGACCTTGATATCAGACCAGAAACAATAAGGTATATAGAACAACATGTAGGTAAAACACTCATGACACTGAGACTAAAGGCATCTTCAAGGAGGAAACTGCACTCTCCAAACAAGTGGAAGCAGAGATAAACAGATATAAATATATTAAGCTGAGAAGCTTCTGCATCTCAAAGGAAATAGTGCCCAGGATACAAGAGCCACCCACTGAGTGGGAGAAACTATTCATCCAATACCCATCAGAGAAGGAACTAATATCCAAAATAGCACTGACAGAACTTTACAAGAAAATAACAACTAATCCCATCAAAAAATGGGGACAAGAAATGAACAGACACTTTGTCAAAGAAGAAATATGGCCAAAGGCACATGAAAAAAAAAATGCTTCACATCACTATCATCAGGGAAATGCAAATCAAAACAGCTATGTGGTACCATTTCACACCACAGAGATTAACGCCCATCACAAAGAAAGAGAACAAGCAGAGCTGGCAGGGATGTGGAGAAAAAGAAACCTTATTCACTGCTGGTGGGAATGCCGTCTAGTCCAACCTTTATGGAAAGCGATATGGGGATTCCTCCAAAAACTAGAAATTGAGCTCCCATATGATCCAACTATACCACTCCTAGGGTATACAATAAATACAATACAAAAATCCCTTCCTCACACCTATATTTAATGCCACTCTATTTACAATAACCAGACTCTGGAAATTCCCAAGATGCCCTTCAACAGATGAATGGCTAAAGAAACCATGATATATACACGCAATGGGATATTATGTAGCCATCAGGAGAGATGAAGTTATGAAATTTTCCTATACATGGTTGTACATGGAATCTATTATGCTGAGTTAAATAATGAAGAGGGAGAGAGTCTCACTCGTTTATGGGTTTAAAAAAATAAAAGATATTTTTGCAATAATTCTCAGAGACAAAAGAGAGGAGGGCTGGAAGGTCCAGCTCAAGACATGAAGCTCACCATGATGAATGTAGTTAGAGAGATGACTACATTGAGAACTATAATAAGAAAGTGAATGAATGAGGGAAGTATAAAGCCTTTCTAGAGTATAGGCGGGGTGGGTTGGGGAGGAGGGACGTCAGTGATGGAAATGTTGCATTGGTAAAGGTGGGTATTCTTTACATGACTGAAAACCAAATACAATAAAATTTGTAATCAAGGTGTTTAAATATACATAAATAAAAAATAGAAAAAAATGAGCAACATGCATAGTACTTATTGCTTATTTCTTTTTCTAGACAAGGTGAAAAATCTGCATATTCACTGTGTTAGTTTACCTTCTAAGTATAAGATCATGCTTTCTTTACCACCTGAGCATTAAAGAAAAGTTTTCAATAGTGTCAAATTTTTGTCAATGAGGCTAGAAATCTACTGCTAGTGTTGTAATTACAGACATATGCATACATACATACATATATATATGCAAACTGCGAAGTGGCCATAGTTTGAGTCCACTCATACAAACACACATATTTATTACTTATCCTCAACAGTTTAGAAAACCTTCAAAGCATATTTCATTGAAAATAACTAAAAATTACTCTGCTAAATAAAATTTATTTCACTACACTCAATAAATGGGAGCACTAAATGTCAAGCAGCTCAGTGAAGAGCTGTTTTTCCAATCATTATACCTCCTCTCCTTAACCATACTGAGAAGCTTTTATTATTCTAAAATTAATATTTTCCATCCTTAAGATAACTGAATTTCATAACTATTAAGAAAATTCTAGGTGTTAGCAAAATATTTTGTATGCAGTTAGCATTTAATATTTTTAAATTCAGAAAGTAGTAAAATTAAAGCTAAAATGCAAAGTCTATATTTTGACTTGCTCTAGTCCCCTTTGATTTCCCAATTTACTTGTAATTGCTAAAACCTTAATTAATAAACTCTAATGGACAATAGTATTCATTGACATTCACAGAGAACATTAACATGATATATAGTATATCATTTTAGAAGCAGAACTAAAACTATAAATCTAAGAGATGAAAAATTTGAGTTAAGGGCAACTCCCTTATCTAGGAAGTAAAGAAGGAATGTATGTCACACTGAAATTGGAATTAATCAGGGTATAATTGGCAACAGAAAAAGATAAACTGAACACAAAACAGGTTTCAAAATACATTAGATTATCACTTAATTAGTGGTGCCTTTGGAGCATGAACTAATCTTTAATTCTATACACAAAACAAGTATTTCATTGAGAGGAATATTGGTAGAATTCCTTAGTACAAGTAAGAAAATATAGTTTTACCTCAACAAGTTATTTCAACTTTTATCAAAACTTTAAATCAAAACTCCCAACACATACCATGATGCACCATTATTCTTAATAACACAAGACTTCCAGAACCCAAAATCTTAAGCATTTTAATGAGAAGGGAGAATAATAACAAGAACAATATTTTAGGACACTTAAATAATATTGGATTAATAGCCCTGCAAACCATTTATTCTTATCATTCATATGATACAATTTAAATGAATTAACCATTCAGGGAAAAAGGATACAGGATGAATGGTTTACCTAGGAAAATAAGCAGAAAAAAGATATGCTCACGAATCTTACTGGTATTTGGATTCTTTTAGAAGTTACTGCATGTCTAGATGATTGTACATTTATTTTCTTTCCATCCTCTCCCCTGATGCTTTCAGCTGAATTAGATTACTATACTCCCACTCTGTAAATTTCTATCTCTATCCTACAAATAACCCAAAGTTACAACTGAAGAAACAAAAAATTCTCATTTAAAATGACCAAATATAGGGATTTCTTTTCCAGATATAATTTATTATTAGAATCTTTTATCAGTACATTAGCTATTTAATGCAATGCTTTTCCTTATATTTCTTTAGTAAATATTATCTTTTCAGAATGTACTATTCTTTATTAAGAAAGTAGTTAATTAATAATTTGAATTTGTAGCCATACCAGCTTGTGCTTATGGTTTTCCCCTGACTTTGTGCTCAAGGATTATCCTTGGTGGTGTCCATGAGACAAAATGTAGTGCTGAAGATCAGACCATGGTCCACTGCTGCAAGGCCAGTGCCCTAACACTCTGCCCTATCTCTCCAAACCTACATATTTTATTGTACATTATTTTTCTCAGAATTAATTTTGAGAATACCAGAAATGTTAAAGAAAAAAATTACTCATCAGACAGATTATCACCCATGTGAATTTATGATCTCTATTCACAAGTAAATAATGTACAATATACCATTGTCTAAAAGTCAGACCCATTTTTCTGGTGAACTCTGAGACACATGTGACATTTAAATGAGAAGTCATTTAAATATTTTGAGATCAAAAGTTCATTAATGTCTCCCCTTAGTTCCAGGATTTAAACTTGTTTCATATTTCATAGCAGAGTCAAACACCAATGCATGAATTTCACTGACCTAGTTAATCCTAGATCACCTATGAACATACTACTGTATCAATTTTTGCATAGTGATTAAGATTCTGAGTTTTAGTGCTAGTATAATTCATTTATTTATTTATTTTGTTTTTGGGTCACACCCAGCTGTGCTCAGGGGTTACTCCTGACTCCATGCTCAGAAATTGCTCCTGGCAGGCACAGGGGACCATATGGGACACCGGGATTCGAACCGATGACCTTTTGCATGAAAGGCAAATGCCTTACCTCCATGCTATCTCCCGGGCCCCCAAATTCATTTATTAACAGGTAGCACTAGATCTATTATTTTTGATGACTCACTTCCTTCATTTGAAAAATAGAATTTAACTATATATTGACCAGGTTTTTAAAAAATAAGATTTTCTAGGTAAAGTGCTTAAATGGGTACTCTACAGCTTGACATTGACATGTCAATGAAAATTAAAATAGCTATTACACTATTATTAATTATTATTAAAAACTACTTTTATCCCTTTCTCTTCAAAATGCAAGGTATCCTTACCATAAACAGGCAAGGTTTTCCATATTTTTATTTTTAGAGAACCACTCAAAGGAATGTTTGCAATGCAGGCATGTAGCAATTTCGAGGGAAGTAGCGGATGGGAAGAAGGTCAAACTCAGGGCATTTCACGTGATAAAATATGCTCTCCCACTTGATCAATGTTCTAGGCCCTCCATATATCTTTTGATTCTCTTTCTATTTTCTCTGTGCTGAATTCAGCGCTAAGCATCAACAGTGAAAGACATTCATGAAAAACATTTGTTTTAAAATATTTTAAATAATTCTACAGACCCAATATTACATAGAGTGAAGTTTGTAATCTGAAGTTAATCCACTGTCCACTGAATTACGAAAATATAACACTGAGCTTCTTCTTTCATTCTCTCCCTAGGGAGTTGTATAGCAATTTTTCCACCGATTGTTCCCTACCAAGAAAATGCTGAAATACTATTCTCTAATTTATGAACTCTGGAATTTGGAAATTGGGCAGAATAAATTTCAAGGTTTACAGCAGTTTGGGTCCTGTAGTCTCTGGCACTATAAAGAAAATCAAATAACTGAGCATACATCATTTAAGATCTCTTTCCAAAGAGAAAACATACTGTCAGTGGGTGTCTCACCTAAGCTAAATTTAATGACTGTACCATATTTGAAATGCTAATCATTAATTGACATTTCAGAAGTAAATGACTTTTTGAAAAATATATTCAAAGTGTTGTGAGTGATTTTAGGAAGTAATTAATTCTTCATGCAGATAGATAGAAAGAGAAAACACACTTCTGGGTTATTTCTTGAAATTTTAAACTATTTATCATTGTTATAATAACAATTTGAGAAATTATCAAATAGAAGCAAGCTTACTTTTTAAAGCTATATAAATAGGAATCAGGATGCTAACTCAAGTAATGGAAAATATGCCTAGAATTTGGGAGACTCTAAGTTTGAAACCCAGTAACACACAGTCCACACACACAAAAAAATGATTGTTATTTATATTAAAGATACCTATAAATAGGGGATATAGTACATTGGGTAATAGCTTACTATGCTAAAGGCTGACCTGAATTCAATTCTCAGTACCCCATTTTGTCCTTAGAGCCCCCTAGGAGACATCCCTAAGAGCAGAGCCAGAAGTAAGCTCTGAAAACAGCTGAATGTGGCTCAAAAGCAAAAAAGAATCAAAACTTATGAAGTATAAATAGTATATTTAATATATACAATATAAATACTCAGCAAAAATGTCTCATTGTGATTATAATTACTGAGTAAAAGTCATAAATTAGCTAAATGTAAGTAAATTAGCTGAAAGTAAATAAATAGACACAAAAACTCAAAGTCTACCTATTATAAATATTAATACTATTTTTTTTATTTTAGGGCCACTATCCAGCAGTGTTCAGGGGTTAATCCTGGATTAGGGGAACATATGGGATGCCAGGGATCAAACCCAGGTCAGCCACATGCAAGACAAATACCCTACATACTGTGCCATTGCTCCAGTCCCATCAAATACTAGTTTTATTGCTTTCAAATTTAAGCAATATCTAAATCTATATATCTATAGATATAGATATATATCTTATGCTGATGAAAGTGATCACAAGGGAAATTTTGGTCCCCTTTACTTCCCTTC
The DNA here is from genome assembly GCA_004027635.1 of Crocidura indochinensis. NCBI lineage: Eukaryota > Metazoa > Chordata > Mammalia > Eulipotyphla > Soricidae > Crocidura > Crocidura indochinensis. The sequence continues at coordinate 13,553 of PVKC010032795.1, forward strand.
CTATCAGCTTGTTGCATTTGTATTCACACTGTAGCTATTCTGCATTTTCTTTAATTCAACCACACAAAAGGAGAAGGTGAGATATACCCTCACCTAAATTTATTTATTACTCACATTGAAGAATAAAGGATGTAGAAGCTTTACACTTAAAAAAATTTAGAACATAATCTATGCAGTATTATAGGAACATTTTTTCCAACTTGTTTAGAGAAAACATAGTTAATTTTTTCTTTTCTTTCCTTTTTTTTTTTCGGTTTCTGGGTCTTTTTGGGTTCACGCTCAGGGGTTAATCTTGACTATGGTTCAGAAATTGCTCCTGACTTGAGGGATCATATGGGAGCCGGGGAATCGAACCACGGTCTGTCCTGGGTCAGCCGTGTGCAGGCAAAAACCCTATCACTGTGCTATCGCTCAGCCCCCCCTTTTTTATATTAAAATGTTTTAGGTTATCACAACCCATTATAAACTAATTTATTTAAAATAGTTTTGAGTTCATTAGGTATTGCCAAAATATATAATTAATTATATTTTAGGATTCAACAACCACATCTTCTATACTGTTTTAACATTACTGTCATAGCAATTTCCTTAAGAATAGCAATAAACGGT
>PVKC010032797.1:0-14146 GCA_004027635.1 Crocidura indochinensis
TATCTCCAGCTTTTAACATAGCTGTATTGACCTAACACTCCCACTTTTTTAAGTTCAAGTCATATTATTTCTATGTGACATACGGATTAAAATATTTCCCCCACTCCCAAGTCAATTGGTCTGTTATTTTGGACTCAACTTGCGTCATTCCACTTTACTGAAACACTTGGGGGCATCTCTAGTGCTACACTCCCATAATTAATCATTTCCCTTCTGGTTGATTTGCCCTGGAGTTTCTCATTAGTCAGACATCTAGTCTCTTCCTTGCTCATATTCTTTCACTTTATCGACTTTTCTAGGTATTCTCCATGGAAGTTGATTTTCATCAGTCATTCATTAGGTAGGGATGTTAAGGTGGAAGGTATTGGAATGTAGGAGTCCTAAGTGAGAGGAAACAATGAACATCTCTACTCTTAAAGAGGTAAAAACAGAGCAGACAAGAAACAACTCTTTAAACACTTAAGTGACCCAGAGGAGTGTTTTTCTACATGAGCAAAATGATATTAATAATGATGTTTTCCGAGCAGGCTTAGCAGAAAGATACCACAGTGGCTGTTGTTTTTATTCTGATTTTAAGTTGTTTATTTTTTAGGAAAAAACTTTCAATTTTACAGTACTATCTAAAAATATTATTGTTTTTAATGGAACATTATAACATACAAATTAGGGTATGCAAAATTATAGAGAATAATTTAATTAAATCCTAAGTACCTATGACTCAAATGATTATCACTCACCAGGGATGTCCTACTTTCATTCATTGACCAGGGGATACTTTCATCGGCTAAAGCTTTGAGAGGCCTCCTTCAAGCAAGAGGAAGTGACAACCTCAATGATCCCCTCCTAAAAGGCATTATTTAATAAGTGAATAGGGCTGTAGTGACAGCACAGCAGGTAGGGCATTTTTGCCTTGCATACAGCCAACCCCGGGTCAGATCCCTGGCATTCCATATGGTCCCCCAAGCCTGCCAGAAGAAATTTCTGAGTGCAGAGCCAAGAGTAGCTTTTGAGGTTGTTAGGTGTGTCCCCCAAACAAACGAACAACAACAACAAATAAGTGAAGACATACAACGCCACCTGCACCCTTCATTTCCCCGTTCTCTGAATTACTTCTTGGGAGGCTAGTAATGCCACTCTGTCCCATTATATTTGTCTCTTGTGAAGTTGTATATATATGACTAAATTGTATGACATGTATTATTATGTGTTGATACTCTTTCAACGTTGTAAGCTTCATTTATTTTGCTTGGTATTGAATTACCATCCTTATTGTGTGTAGTGTTTGAGTACATGACTATAACCCAATTTATCCACTGACTTGATTTTAATTTGAAGGATTTTTTTAATAAATCCTGCTACTATCAATCTTTCCTATGAATATTTTTCAATGAATATTCTAATAACATATACCTAAAGCTTAGAATAAAATATTTGCATCAGGGTTTTTGCATGAAATGATTTTTTTTTTTTGGTTTTTGGGTCACACCCGGCAGTGCTCAGGGGTTACTCCTGGCCCCATGCTCAGAAATTGCTCCTGGCAGGCACGGGGGACCATATGGGGCACTGGGATTCAAACCGATGACCTTTTGCATGAAAGGCAAACGCTTTACCCCTATGCTATCTCCCGGGTCCCTGAAATGATTTTTTTTAATAAATGTGCCAAATGGCTCTCAACCTACTTGTATATATTTATGTTACCAACTCTAGACCATAGAAGTTCAAATTGTGTTTGAACCTTCCCCACCAGTATATGGCTGTTAGTCTTTGTAATTTTATCATATGTTAGACTTTTATATGTAGGGGAATGAAATTTTTAATCTAGTGCTTAGAAGGTCCCCAAAACCATTCTTGGCTATTATTTTATTTTGATAGAGGAGAGAGGATGGTAGTAGCATTCATCAGTGCTCAGGATTTACTCCTAGTTCTGCACTAACAGGTCACTCCTGGCAAAGCATGGGAGACCACATTGGGTACAAATGATTGAATATGTCTGAATCATAATTGCATCTATTATAGTGTCTATAGTCCCTAGAAATTCATGGAAAACTAGACCAGAGGTTCAATGTGAGGCCAAAGGATATAGCACTATTCTGACCCTTTTGTGTCCAGCATTACCAGGCCACACCTAAGAGTGCTGGACATATGAACTGGGTCAATAGAATTCAAGACATGAATGCCCTTTGACTCATGGTTTAATGTAATTTGCATACTCCTGATGACTAAAATGATTGAGACCTTTCCAAATATACTCATAATTTCTTTTATAAAGTGTATATTTGAATCACTCTTCATTTCCTTTTTTCTACTGAATTTATACAAGTTATTTATTCTTAATATATTTGATACTTTTGCCAGATCTATTTACAACTATTTCTCATTGAATGGATTAACTTGTTACTGTATTAATGGTGTTTTTCAATAAACAATTTTGTTACTTGTCAATTTTTGTTCCTATTATAAGAACTTCTTTGTTTATTCAAACTATTAGGCCATGTTTTTCTCTAAAAATGATTTTTATTCCACTCATGTTAATTTTTTTTTTTTTTTTGGTTTTTGGATCACACCTGGCAGTGCTCAGGGGTTACTCCTGGCTCTACGCTCAAAAATCGCTCCTGGCAGGCTCAGGGGACCATATGGGATGCTAGATTTGAACCACCGTCTTTCTGCATGCAAGGCAAACACCCTACCTCCATGCTACCTCTGTGATCCCTCATGTTAACTTTTATAGCTCTTCTGAAGTTGGTTGTTGTACACATTATGAGGTAAGGATACAGAGTTTTTTCTTATCTACATGGATAAGAATTCATTGTAAATTCATTCCCTCGCAATGAATTCAATGAATTCAACAGTTTTTATTTAATTACTATCTTTCTGACATACAATCCTTGGCATTATTTGTTTCATATCTATGTAAGTCAGTTTCTGAACTCTACTATTTCTGTACCACTTTTGTTTTATTTTGTTTTTGAGACATACCCTGTGGTGCTCTGGAGTTACTTCTTGCTCTGCTCAGGAATTACTACTGGTGGTGCTCAGGGAACCATATTGGATGCAGAGGATTGAACCTAGGTTGGCCACCTTCAAGGCAAGTGCCTTACACACTGTACTCTCTCTCATTCCTCCACTAGTATTATAGAAATATTATTATGCCAATATGATACTGTTGCTATTATTTTAAAACTAGCCCTGATAATGGACATAATTCTTCATATATGCTATTCTTAGGAACATGTAAAGAATATATAATATCTTGTAGTTTCTTACATCCATTTCTTTCTGTTTGAGATATTTTATTTATAGTGTCCTGTAGTGCTGGGGATTGAACTCATGGCTTTGCACATGTCCAACTATTTAAGATATCTTCTTAGTTCTATTTTATTTACTCATATTTACTGGGGGAAATTTAGACCATACCTGATAGTACTCGGAGATTACTCTGGACTCATTCCTAAGGAATGCCACCCAGTGGTGCTTGTAGGGAAACAGGTCCTGGGATCATAGAGTACCAGGAATTGAGCATTTGGGATCCTGTATGAAGAGCAGGATCTCAGCCCTTTGAACCATCTCCCCTGTTTGCTCTACTTATTTTTTATTGAGGCATAAATGAAATAGCTTATATTACTTTCAGTGTACAATGTTACTATTCATAATATTGCACACAAAAGAAACCTTGAAATGGTATAAAAACTAGTGAACACCTATTTCATAAATAAGGGAAATTATTTTTGTTGTGATGAGGAATTTTAAGGTCTACTTTCAGCAATTTTCAATATTATAATTCAAATGAGATCAACAAATCAATTTGTGGGAGTACTCATACACACATGCATTCTCTATCTCTCTTCCTCCCAAACACTTAGGTATATAAATACATATATATCTGATAAAATCTTGTCTGATATTTGCTGAACATTTGCATCATTTGGGTAGTATCTCTTATGCTTTCTCAATAGCAGATGGGAGAGTGAGAAGAGGGGCAACTGGAAAAATAAAGAATTTAGACAAAGCAGAGCATAATGGAACACATTAGCTATTTCAAACTTTATTTCAGTATCAATAAAATGTCTTTGCAAGGAACAATAATGATTACTGCTAAATCTTAGCAAGCTCATATTGACTTTTAAGGATACAGGTTACTTTGTGGATATCTAAAGCACCCAGAGGAAAAACATGTCCAGACGTCTAATCTATAGCTGCCTCTTCCTCTTTATTACTATCAGAAGTGACATAGAACTGAGCTCCAGTGATCAAGTCCATCTTAAAGAAATAAATTCAATCCTGAACTAAGTGACTCTAATAAGTCATAATCAGTTTAATCATTCTGTCTCTCTATATGACAGGGATGGTGCCTCAGAATACAACCATGCAAGGAGATGGGGTCCTCTCCAAAACACTGTTGGAGCTTATAATCTAAGTATCCAAATATCAAGGCCTGCCAGCAACCAGGAGGAGCTACATCTCCTAAACACTGCTTTTATTGAGATCTTGAATAAGGGAGGGTTCCAGCTGTGAAGGGTGAAAGGAGAAATCAAAATATATTGATTCTTCTGTCTGACACCCACTACTAACCTTGACTCAATATGTGTTGTGTTGTTCTGATATGTGGTATAGCCAGGAAACTCAGGAGTAATGTCTTTTCTTTGTAAGGACTTTGCGTACTCTGTTGTATTTGTGTGTCAGATAGATAACATAGTTTTGGAAACAAAGTGAAGTATGCATAGCCTCAGACCAAGAAGAAAGTTCAAAGGGATGGACTGCATAGGAAATGCCCCACATTTTATTCCTGGTACCTCATTCTCCCCACTCCTACCTCTAAATGTATCTGGTAGCCCCCAGTCAGACCCAGATCAGAGCAACACTGCAATCCCAACAGGCCCTGACACTGCCAGACCAAGTTACTTCTTGATGTGACTGCTGGGCATTTGAGCAAAATGTATGTATCTTCTGGATCATCAAGCAAGACTTTGCTCTGATACACCCAATTTACATATTTGTAAATACTAATCCTATTACCATTAGGAGTTCCGTTTTCCATGAAAGAAGGGCTTGACCTCAAAAAACACCTAATCCAAGCTACTCCCTCATTTCTTTTGTCTGGCTCATTCTTATTTCGAAAGCAAAACTGAAATTGTTCTCACGATTCTCCGATTCTCCGTTGAAACCTAGATCTATATTTGCAAAGGCAAGACAAGTGTTCGTAATTATCCTCTCTAAACCTCTCATTCCATTACTCAATCCGTTCAAAGAGCTTTAGATAGCTGATGATGAGCTATGTAATCTAAAGGGTTTTTCAGGAACTTTGTGAATCCTGCTTTGGGCACTGTTAGATTCTTTGGAGGTCAAATCTGTACAAAGGTGGCCAGTTCTAAAACTGAATGCAGGACTATGTTTTACAAAACTTTGCTTAAAGTTAAATTGTCCTATAGGGGCTTTGCTATTTTTACTAACTAAAAATATCAATTTGTGGCATTGCCTTATTTTAAGAGAATTGAGTTTCAAAAGGCCTGTTTGGGATCATGTTCTTGAGATTTCATGAAATGATGGAAAATTTGGCTACTTTCTTAAATATAATGATTAGCATTTACTCTCATAATCACTACACACTTTTTAAAACTCTTGGAAACAGCTTTCCCAGATAAATATCAATTCTAAGATCTGCTTTCTCCATTCAGAAACAGCTATCTGGGACTGTTCTGGATGAAAAGAAGCAATAGGGGCTCTGGGTAGGAAAGAGGGAAGCATAATAACTTTATGGAATGTTCAAGGCTTCCAGATCCATTGTTGGCTTCACATGGTTGTCCCCCCCCCCCCCCCATCGAACCATCATGGCTGTCCCCAGTAACCCCTGGGAACTGGGCCTGAGTAGCTAAGATTATCATGCTGATCACCAAAACATCAGACCTGAGTAAATCCAGGAGTAACACCCAGGTCCTCTACTGGGAGGATTCCAAAATAAAAATACGTTTAAAAATACAACAGCACAGCAGTTAGATGTTTGCTTTCCATGTGGCTGACCTGGGATTGTACCGTGGTATCCCATAAGGTTCCCAAAGCCTGCCAGGAGTAATTTCTGAGTGCAGAGTCATTAGTAACCCCTGAGGACTGTCATGAGCAGTCCAAGCCCCTCCTCCTAAAATTCAGTAAACAATACATCTCTGCTGATACTAAAACATGTAAGACATTTGGTAAAGTGCCTTACACACATTAAACATGAAAAAAAAACAGCTTTTGTTTTAAAGTTAGTGTTTTTGTACTTTGAATGTTGATAACAATTAGTGAAACCACTGGGTCATATGTAAGCTTAGTCTTCCTGAATATAGAAATAATAGTGTTTTTAGTTATCTCTCTCCTAACTTTGGAAAATTCTACTGTGCTCACCATAGTATACATTTCTCTTGTTTAATTTAATCAAGACAATTATTTTATTTTAGACTTCTCTAGAAGTCTAGAAATAGTCTACATGGGTTTTAGGAATCACTGTAAACTTTTGTTCTTGTCTCTAGCTAAAATTAGAGGGGAAAATAGGCAGCAAAATCCAGCAATCCAAGGGAAATTTTACTTTAATTGCTCCATATTCTTTATGTATATTCAGTGAAGGGTAAGATAGTCATTGAAAATGATGTGAATAAAAATATTTCCATCCTTCATAATGGAATTCATGGAATGGAATTTATTATCCATTATTTTGAAAAGTAAAACCTTTGACTGAATTGGAAGGAGAAGCACTATCTCTGGGCTTTCTCCTGCTCCCCAATGAACAAATTCATAGCTCTTAGTCTACTTAAAAAGTCAATAAAGAAGTCAAACCAATATGAAAAATACATACATATATACATACATGTTAAACGTTATCTGTCTTCTAGGGACAGTGCAAAGCAAGGCATTTTTCTTTAATACTCCTAGTTTTGGGGGCCAGAGCGATAGCACAGCAGAAGGGCATTTGCCTTGCACATTGCTAAAACAAGATGGACCCCGGTTCAATTCCCTGCATTTTATATGATCCCTTGAGCCTGCCAGGAGCAATTTCTGAGCGCAGAGCCAGGAGTAACCCTGAGTGCTGTTGAGTGTGACCTCCCCCCTAAAAAATACTCTTAGTTTTGATTTGTTTTGACATGCCATTCATTTTTCCAATCTCTCTATGTTCTGCTTTTTGTTTTCATTATGCTTTACTCTCTTCTTTAGTACTTTAGTATGTTACATATACTTTATGATTTTTTTTTTTTTTTGGTTTTTGGGCAACACCCTGTGATGTTGAGGAGTTACTCCTGGCTATACATTCAGAAATTGCTCCTGGCTTGGAGGACCATATGGGATGCCGTGGATTGAACCACTGGTTCAATCCTAGGTTAGTGCTTGCAAAGCAGATGCCCTACCACTTGCACCACCACTCCGGGTCCACTTTATATGATTATTTAAAAACTCTCTTTTGGGTCAGAGAGATAGTACAACAAAAGTGCACTTGCCTTGCACACATATATGGTTCTCCTAATCCCTTCAGAATTGATCCTAAGCCAGACCCAGGAGTTATCCTTGAAGACTGTTGAAAATAAAAACAAAGCAAAGCTGTATTTTGCTATCTATAACATATATTTAAAAGAAACATATGGTTCAGGGGTTATGGTGTTCACTTTGCCTGGGTCTGACACAGATGCAATGTACAGCACTGTATGTGGGCCCCTAGTGCTAACAGAAGCCCTGAGCACTGACAGGTATGATTTTCCCCCAAATAAATTAAAATAGTAAAAATAAAGTGTTTACAAAATATGTTAGCTAGGGAGTTAATCAGGATTTAGAAAAGCAGACTAGTAAGGAGCGGGGAGAACGGGGATGAGAGGGACATTGATGGAAGAAATTGAACACAGGTAGAGGGATTGCTATTTAACACTGTATGCCTGAAACCCTATGATGAATAACTTTAGTGTAATTTCATAGTAACCAAATAAAAATATTTTTATAAAGTTGGACTTATATATATGTGACAATAGCTTTCTACAAGCCTGCAAATTATCATTTGTCTCTACACTAGTTCTAATCTTTTAAAGACACTTCCCCATGTCCACTGAAGAATGGGTCAAATATTTAATGCTATCTTTGGCAGTACTGACTTACTAGTTGTTGTGTGTTTCTTGTATATCCCCAATCTAGCTCTCACTCCTCCTTTTAGGAATTAAGTTGGGGTGATTCACTATCCTTAGTGACCCTGTGACTATTTCTCTAGCGAAGAGTTGCTCTACACAACCAGAAATTTTCTTTTCCCCTCATAATTTTCTTACCTTGTATATTATTTCTAAGACTTCAATTTTTTAAAAAATGGCAATATTCCTACCTAGTACTTAACTTTAACTTGTTTATTTTAGTTCTTGCCTTAAAGAGAAAGTGATTTTGGGGTGAATATTTATGTAGTCATTAATAAAAATGTTTTTTCTTTATTTGGCTGTTGTCCTTTGCAAAAAGTCACCTCAGAGACTATTATTAGCAATACAGATGTGGGGACAGGGATTGTGAAGAGAGTAATATTAAATAGAAAAACAGGAATAGAAAGTTTCTGGAGAGTCTGGAGTGACAATACAGTGGGTAGGGTGCTTGCCTTACATTTGGACAACTTTGGTTTGATCTGCATCCCATACAGTCTCCTGAGTGATTCTTGAGTGCAGATTCAGGAATAAGCCTTGAGAATTGCTAGATGTGCCCCCCCACAAAAATTATAGCTCTCTTACCACAAAAACAATGACAAGACATAATATTACATACATATATTCTTGTATATACCCTACCATCATGAGTTTATTGAAGATCATTTTTCAACCTAGAGTGTCCCTACAACTCAATAGTCTCTAATCAAAATAAAATTTTCTTTACTTTTCCCCCTAAAGTCATTCAGTTTCAAAAGAGAAATTTATACAATTGAGTTAAGCCAAAATGGTAAATCTACCAAAAACTTGAGTCTCATAAATGGGGAAAAGTCCAGGCTTAGCATTATTTAATATCAATTTACCATCTGTTCCAGACTGAATAACCCATCTGGTGGTTGATGCCAACAAGCACAAACTTATCTTCCAGATGCCTTTATTGAACATAATTATTAAAGTTTGTACTTGAATTAAACACAGATGTACGAAGGCAAATAATATATGCTATACTGCAACTGAACTGAAATGCAACTAATTCCACTTTTCTTACAACTCTCAATGTAAAATCAGTAGCTGGCTGATGGTTTATGGGAGATTGACTATTAATGTGTATAAAACAGTTGTGATGTTAAGCAATGCCACTGATAATGATAATGATAGGTATAATAGAAGATCATATTAAGTGTACTTTATCTTCTATCAGGTCCTTGTAATTACATGTGCTAATATATACTTGTGTGCAGTGCTGCCCATTGTGTTGATACATGTAGCACAATTGTTATGGTATGAATTGGTATGAATCTTCCCCCAAATAAAGCCTAATACTAGCCTAATATAGTCAGACTAAAGGTTGCATAGTGGAGAAAGAACATAATTTGTACCTAAAACCTTAAGAATTAGGTTTGAGTCTTGCTTTTACCCTTTACCAGTTGTCTGATCTTGGCAAATCATGCAATGCTCTGATTGTGTCTTCTCATTTTTCAAGGACTGTCACAAGACCATAAGAATGCTGACCAAATTACTTGTGAACTAGTGATAGTATAGTGAAGAGTTAGTTCAGCAAAGAGATAGTACTGTGATTAAAATGCTTGCCTTGCAGACATCAATTGGGTTCTATCCTTGGCACCCATTGGGTCCCCTGAGCCTCGCAGGAGTGATCTTGAGTGCAGAGCCAGTAGGAATCTGAGTACCACAAGGTATAGCCACTTCCAAATAAAATAAAATGTAAGTCTTTCATATTATTTTGGAATTAATCAAGGTAAAAATGAATGCTAATATTAATAAAATATGTTCATTATTTAAAATAACTAAAATTTCATTATTTTGTTTGATGCTAAAAATCAAACTTAGGTTGCTGAAGCAAAATATAGTGGGTAGGAAACTTGCATTGCAGGTGACTGGCCTGGATTTGATACCCAGCTTCTCATATGTTTACCTGAATTCTGCCAGGAATTAATTTCTGAGTGCAGAATCAGGAGTAATTCTCAAGCATAATTGGGTGTGCTCCAAAACAAACAAAATAAAATAAATAAGACCTCAGACCTCATATATTCCTGGTTTGCACTCTACCACTGACTTGTTTCTCTAGCAAAAAAAAAAAATCTTATTTTGGTGAGAAAAATAATTTAAGGTCAATTTTAGTTCAAACAACATATACCCAAGCTAATCAGTTGCAAAAACTCAAAAATTCATTTTTGCAATCAGGAATTACTCCTGGTGATGCTCAAGGGAACCATATAGATGCTGGGAATAGAACCTAGGTCAACTGCCAAGGCAAATGCCCAACTCACTGTAATCTCTCTCCAGTCCCTAAAAAATAATTTTTAATACATTCTCAAATTAATCATTTTTAACTTAGCTTTTTTGTAACTAACCTTTCCATCTATAGCTCTTTGAGTTAAACTCTAATTGTCTTCTGTGTGCCATCATGTCAGATTACATGAAAAAGCAGAAACCCACATTGATATACTAGTAAAGAGACTATTTACTTTTTCAATATAGCTCTTTCTCCGATGAGCAGGAGGAACCATCTCAGTCATCAGAACTTAGTGGGAAGGGAGTTCTTGCTCCCTTTCTTCATTGCATAGCCTTGTAATTGAAAATGTACAGATTCGGGGCCGGGCGGTGGCGCTGAAGGTAAGGTGCCTGCCTTGCCTGCGCTAACCTAGGACGGACCGCGGTTCGATCCCCCGGTTCCCCATATGGTCCCCCGTGCCTGCCAGGAGCGACTTCTGAGCGAATAGCCAGGAGTAACCCCTGAGCGTCACAGGGTGTGGCCCCCCCCCCAAAAAAAGAAAAAGAAAATGTACAGATTCTTGGGTTCTATGGGACAGAGTTCTCCCACAGCTATCAAAAAATCAAGGCACTAAACCCTTAGAAACAGTCATTTGAACCAAAATAGACACACCAGCAAATCCTGGAAGAAGACTGTGGAATAGGAGATCATACTAATTGATGGTGCTCTTTATTACATGGGGTACCCAGTGGGGGAGTTTTACTCATTGTTTCATTTAATCAGATGACTTAATTCTATTTCTTATATTTCAGATACCATGGCAACTAACCATGTGGTGACCAGCCTTAACCTTTCTGGGTTTTATTTTTCATTTGCTTTCTCTTCTCCAGGACTAGCAGAATTGCGCTTGGAAGATCATATTGACAGATTGCATCAGGGGGATATTTTTAGTGCTCTGGATAAGAAAATCTCCAGAAAAGGTCAGATCCTTTGCTGCTTTAATTAAATCGCAGTAGAAGATCATATCGTAAGTTGGCTAGCCAGCTACCTCTGCAGCATGATCTCCTTTGCTACCAAGAGTGTGGAAGACAATACAAAGTGTCAGGCTAGCTTTTAATAGGAAAATGAGTAATTTAAGTTTTTTTTTTCAAAATCATTGCCAAGGTATATTTAATGCCATTTTTTTGTAGATTCACAATGATTGTGCTGGTTTCTTTTTTATTACTATGTTATTACTTCACCATTAGACATGAGTAGACTATTTTTAATAAATAGGATCTCATCCTTATTTATTTCCTATCACAATCTTCTATCCTTTCTGTGACTTCCAGAAGATAAATTTATTCACTGAGACTTTGCATAAGTGTCTTTTACTTGTTTTTACTATTCTGTATGTATTCTTCAGATTAGAACATTTTGAGGTACATTTTAAACCAATATCTTACTCATATGTCCTCACAATGCTTTGTTCTAAGGAAGAAATAAAATACTAAGAATTATTCCTGAAGAATTATGGGTCTGACAGTGCTGAAATAATCCTGCTTTGTAATGAGTAAAGATATTCTCACTTACTGTACATGTATTTATTTTATACACATTTATTTCATATCTAACTTATCCAGTTCAGCTCAACCTCCTTTTAGACTAAGTGGACAGTAAAAAGTCTTTAAATTGACTTTTACAGAAAACGAATTACATATCAACATATTTATTTAAAATGTTAGAAAGCATTCTCAACACTACTTTGAAGGGACTAAAAGAAGATGTATTTCAATTAGAATTACTTTCCATTTGTTCCTTCACTTTTTGTAAATTCCCAGTAAGTTTAATTTATTGAATGGAGAGAGCAGTTGCATAGAATATGGCAAATGAGAACTGGGCCATATAAGAACAGGAGATTGCTATAGCTTTTTAAATTTCTAATGACTTATTCTAATGAGGAGATTCTACTACATCTGATTCAGTGTAACGTATAGGAGAGAACGATGGTGACAGGAATTGAAAGGAGGTGAAGAGAGTTAATTGAGGTATAAGTCTATTTTTCTTTTCTTTTCCACTTTACCAAAAATAATGGGAATGATTTCTATGACCTTCACAGATTGTCCTATATCTATTTCTTTTGTTCTAGTTCAGAGCACTCTCTCTACTTGCCAATTTAGCTGTAGGTTTCCCTTCTGGAAACACCATGAAAGGCATCCATTACCTCTGATGAATTCAGCTTCAGTGACCATCCTGTTCTTTGGGTAGTTATTTGTGGTCTAAAATGTAATCCTGCTCTAATCACTGCTCCAAATCCTCCTTTTCCTTCATGGTCACAATTCTTGAAGTTGTTATTTTCTCTGTCTCCATTTGCTCAGCTTCCACTCTCATCTGCTCTCTCTCTTAGGTTTGGTTGTGTCTGCTCTGTTTCACTACTATGACTTTTAGAAGGTCACTGATCTCTGTGACACTTGACATGTGAACTTTCCCTCTTACCCCAAGTGTTCTCTTCTATTGGTTTCCCAATCTCTACTCACAAATGGGTCCAAGGTAAATATTTGATATGTTTCATCCTCATCATGCATGTCTTTGATTTCTTCACGGCATTCTTGTCTTTTTCTCCTTGTTGTGTCTTACTTGCCCAAGTTGCACCAATCCTTTTGCATACCTTCAATTCCTATCATTATGAATAACTTTTTATCTCTATCTGCAGTTCAGTCTATTTTCTGTAGTACCAAGTGGTAGAGGATATTTTCCCCTTGATATATCCCATAAAATGCAAGCACATAAAAGTCTACTTGTCTTAAAATTAATTCATCCTTTCTCTCCAGTCCTTATAACTCCATAGTATTTCTGTATTCCTTATCCATAATGAATAAATGTGGTTCACCATGATTCAATCTAGGTTCTGCTTTATACCTTACAAACACACACACACAATTTTCTTTCTATTTTAATCTCTCAATTTTGATCTAGGCCACCATGTTCCTCTGTCTGGATTCCCCCATTGATTCCCTAATTGTTCTAAATGCTGCATTAACTCTGTGACCCACCACCATTGTGCAGTCAACTTTATTTCCTGCAAATTTGACCATGTTACTTTCCTCACTTAAAACTATTAACATCTCTCCAAAGCTCATAGGATAAATGCAAAGTCTCTATTATGATTTAAAATTGCCTACTTGTTCTGATGACTTTTTAATTCTTCAGCTTCTTTTCCTGATAAGCCCTCTTCCCAATCTCTACTTACAAATGGCTCCAAGGTACTCATCTCCCAAAGTCTGTAGTTTTACTCTCCACCTTCTCCCACCCTGCAGCTGCTATTTTTACATTAGTTAGCTGCTTTTCTCTCTGTTATAATACATTATATTATTCCTTCTCCCTGGAAGAATGCAGGATGCCTGAAAAATAATAGTTACTCATTAAATATTTTCTCAAGCATTAAATAAGTTTCAAAAACTAACCTCAGTGTAGCTTTCTCCTCCAAATACCCTGACACAATTTCATTAATTAAGAAACTCTGTATACTAGTCTGGTTTGTTGGTTGGTGTTTTAGATAAGTAAATCCAGAAGCAGCCACCAGTGAAGCAGAAAAATGAGTTCTTCTATGCACATTACCAACAAAGCTTGAATCCAGGATAGAGATGAGGTCTTGATCCACTACAGCGGCTGAGTCTTGGTCCAGCACAGAAATTGAGTCTTGCAGAGATTGCAACAGGTAGATACCAGCATGCTTCAAAATTCAACTTAGAGATATAACTTGGCGTCTGCCAGCAGATAGCCTACTCTTTTTTTTTTTTTT
>PVKC010032798.1:0-14159 GCA_004027635.1 Crocidura indochinensis
ATCTTCCTCAGGCATACCAGCCATCAGATCCAACTAATTTTCCAGGCAATCAGGAATGAAGAATAGATTTGCTTTCAGGACACATATGACACCCAACAAAAATGCAGACCCTAACAGATCCTGCTGCCTTCAGTGTTCCAAAGTGATCCAATCAATGCAAGTCACCCATCCTGAAAGAACCAAATTTTGAATAGATCAGTAAGTGGAGGTGATGGAGGCTAAAAGCATACATCCTCTGCACTCTAAACTTGTGCAGAAGAGGCAGGACTCTCCCTCATTCCAGAGTTGGACTCAACCCCAAGAACCATTTGACCTCAAAGTAAGGCTTTAACCCCATTCAAAGGAAAAAGTACGGTTAATAGCTTTGAAAACACAGCTGAAATAAAAACTGTCACCAAAGTGTATTCTTCAAATTTGAAATAAAAGCAATTGCCTGTGAAAGCTTCAGTCATTCGAGTGGGACTGAATGCAGTGAACAGACTTTAAGCTGCATTGATGGAGAGTCAGGGCAACAGCAGGAAGGTCACTAGAAGGGAATAAGACAGTCTTTGCCATCAAAAGACAAGAATTTTGACTTGGAAGCACAGAATTGTCCCCTTCTCCATACTGGACATACAGTGCGTCCTTCTTAAAGGGATTTGGCTGGTAAGCTCATGTGTACCCTGCCTTTGATCATTGCATTTTTTTCTCAGATTTTGTGGCATTTCCAAAAACAATTATAAATTCCAAGATTTCCTTCTTGCAGACATATAGAAAGTTGACAGGTATTTACTGGCGGGGGAGTGGGGGTTGCGATGCCCAGCTCTACCCTGAACTCATGCCATGCTCTGAAATCAGGAATATAGAGGCAGGTATCTACTGCCTGCAAGGTAACACCTTACCAGTTGTAAGTTGACTATTCAGTTCAGACCAGTCAATGTTGCCAAAAGGACTGTTATGATAGAGGCCAGAGAGATAGTACAGTGGGTTGTGCATTTGCTTGCATGCTGCCAACCCGGGTTCTATCCCTGGAATCCCATATATCCCTCTGAGACTTCCAGGAGTAATTTCTGAATTTCTTAGCACAGAGCCAGAAGTAACCCCTAAGCATCACCGGGTTTGGCTCAAAAAACAAACAAACAAAAAAGAGTGTTGTTATAATGACCTGTTAATTATGCACTGATGACTGTAGAAGCACCTACGCCCACACTTTGCAAGTTCTATAGTCCGTCTGGACAGATGGGTAAAGGAGATGAAAGGACCTGCCTGTTGTATAAAGAGGCCCTGGAAGAGTAGCAAGGCAACGATGAACAAAGAGAGTGGACTTACTGCACGGGAGCTGGAGCGGCTCGGTGGCCTCGGTCTCTCCATGGTCCCGGCTCTCATGGTGTGGAAGCAGCGGTGTCTCTGTGAGGAGGCATGCGGGAACATGATGTCAGCTTCCACAAAGGTCGAAAAGATCTCAAAGGCAGGCACTGTCTTCACAAAGCTTGGGGAACTGACCACGCAGCTGCATCCCGTGGCAGATTCTTCCCCGCGGGGGCTCAGATAAAGGCTACCATGAAGCAAAAGATATGTGAAGATTCTGGCATCCCTCTACCAGCTGAGTCACCCAAAAAAGGGTCCAAGAAGGTGGCCTCTGGTATCTTGTCACTTCCAGATACCCCTCCACCTAGCTGCTCCAGTACCCCTGATCCTGGGGGTCCTCCTATAAAGAAGGCTGGTCAGGGCTGTAGAAATACTGCCAATGGTGTTAAAGTACCATCTGAGGTGAAATAAGACATCTGGGCTTGGGTTCAAGCAGAGCAACTCTCTCTTCCCCTCCTACTGAGGTGCCCAGAGAAAGTTGGGTTGAGGTGGAAGAAGAGAACTCATAGTTTTGGGAATCTTGGGACAGTCAGGAAAACTAGAATCTAGTTTATGCCCTCCTCCCAGATGTGACTTCGAGTGCTCTGAATGACTCTGATGGCAACACTGATCTGATGGATATTGAAGATCTAGGAGAAACTACTCCAGCCAAGAAACTCAACTTCGATCAGGGTAAGAATACAGTCCCTCTCCTCTGGTACCAACTGAAGGACTGGGGGAAAAATACTCACTTTGGATGGGCGGGAGGATCTCAGCAGGAACCCCCTCTCTGGTATAGGGGTTTTGAAAGAGAGTATGGTTCTCATACCCAGTGACTATTGATGGGGCTGTTATGAACAGAAGTTAGGTCAATATAGAGCCAGGAACTTTGAGGAGCATACTTGAAGTACCCTCCATCTCCACCCATTTTACTTATTGTTCCAGACAACCTAACCTTGGGTTCTGGCCTTCTCATGACCTCCACTGATCCTGTTCTACTGTCTTGCTGAATCATTCATCTCTGACCCCTTTCACTTTTCCCAGACCCATGGAACACCTGGGACTCTATCATGCCTGCATGAGAGAAAATCAAAAGACTTCTGGGGCTTTCTATCCTGCTATTCTGTATAAACATCTGCCCTCTGATCCTTTTGATCTCCATCAGTTGGATATTTTTATAAAAAAGTGAAATAAAAGATTTCCCTCCCCCCCAAAAAAAAACAATAAACACTGAGTACAGATTATGACATTCAAGGCCCAGCTGAAATGCTCAGAGATGAAACTAAAAAAGCAGGCAATGGTTAGTTCAGAATCAGCTTCAACTCAGAGTCACAAAATAATGTGCCTAACTTGGGTCAAGGGATTTTCAGTGGGGAATATGACAGAAGCTACATCCCCCTTTTCCCATTTTCTGCTTTCATAGAAGGGTCCCACATAGACACTGGCCCTTGTGAATTCCAATCAGCTATTAGTTTTTTTAACTCAAGGCATATACAAAGTTTAGGTACAGAAAACATCTATATTCAAGATCAGGGCTGCTGACAACTATAGAGGCCCATCTAAAGAACAGTCCAATCTAGAGAAAATGCCTATTTGTGGGAGAACACAGATTTTCCAAGCTATGAGGATCTAAGATGATATTGATAATGATATAAAGATATTGGCAGAGAGAAACAAAACAACAGCTACTGAGAAAGCAAATAAAATTCTCCTTCCTTTGTGGAGAAAATAGTGGTGATACTCTGGATTCAGGTCAACATCCTCCACAACCTTTAATACAGTCCCCAATCCAATCACATAGGACAAAACAAACATGTAAGAAGCTAGACCCATGGCAAGTAGAGAGAAGAGATACTAATTCCTAGAGGATTTCCATATTATGCCCAGCCTGCACCCAACATAGACCTACAGAAGGGAGTAAGGGAAAACTATGGAGTTATGGAATTCAATAAAAAATGGAACATAAAAAATCTGGATAAAGAAGTAGACCTCTGCCAAAGCCTGGATGAATTAAGTAACATCAATAACGGTGGGTGAGATGAACTGATTTCTAAGCTAGAGCTGACCACAGGAATAGACTTCTCAATTCAGTGGATCTGGCACCTGATAGCCCTAATCTCCAGCGTTTTCTGCTCATTAATCCATGTGTATGACTGCTTTTATCAGTATCACAGTATACCAAGGAGTACCTGGAAAGGAGAATTACACATGTACCAATGGCAGAACTGTAAAACTAATTATCTAGGAAATTCTGTGGGGTAAGTGAATTGTTATCAGAAGTTATGTGTAGTTTATAGATTAGGTCAATCTCTGAATTTGAGACATAAATGAAAATATTGAATCTGGAATGTCTATTTACCTCCTGATTAGAGAGTTATAGTGACTTGTTGTTTATGTGCCCTCAATACATAAGTCTACCATCCAGTGATGAGACCACCATTCTCTTCTCCTTGTTTTTAGTCCTGAACCAGCAACTTTCACTCAGTGAATATCTGTATTTGATTTCTTATCATCTCCTTAGTTCAGACTCAAATGTGTCATGTGGTTCTTATGTGCAGTGTTCCACATTTGCATCTGATGCCAGATAGACCTCTAGCTTACCCATTTGCCCTCCAAGATTGCCTATTTTACTGTATTTTTTACTCTTTCCATGAAGACTAAAATAAATAAAAATCTAAAGTGCTTATAAATAAGCTTATAAGATAAGCTTGTATTTATATAAGCCTTATATAAATACTTTATAATGAATATATATTAGTAGTGCATTAAGTATGAGCACTTCAAAAGCAACCTTCATTATCTGTTGCAGCCTCAGACACAGTAGAATGCCTTGTTCCTTATTTGAGAATATTGATATAGAAAGAAGACAGTCTTTCCCAAGCTCTATTATTATACACATGCAGGAAGGAGCATGTGGTTTCTCAGCCAGACTTCCTGTATTTTGACGAGTTGTGCTTTACCTAATGTTGTCTTGTTCCTGCTTGAAGACATTGTTTCAAAATTCTCCAACATTCCTCTCCAGCATTCCTCTCTCATGCAATCATTTTTTTCCTTTCTAACAATATATTCCCAAAGATATAGATGTTAAAAAATACCTTATAGGGACTCCCAATGAATTTCCTTTTGTGTGGTTTACAACTGCTTAAGTACCAAAAGAATCTGTGACTTGATTTATTCATAGCACATGGCTGTGGCTATAGAAAAGATGCCCTAGATAAACTTATGCTACCTGACATAAAGGTGATTGCACACTTGATCAAATTCCTTCTGTTAACTTTGAGATAACTTCCTGTCTTTTGATCTTTTGGGGTTACACCTGATGTTGCACAGGGGCCCATATAGAATCTCAGGGATCAAATCCAGGTTGATTATATGCAAGTCAATTGACTTATCTGTTGTACTATCACTCACATTCCTTTAAGATCATTCTTACCTGATCAGATATAATCTTTTAAAAGAGTTTAACCTTTGATAAGCAGGTGGTTCTCCTATTGTTATTAAAGTTATGAGAAATATTTGTGAGGAAAGTAACTAAAGATGATTTTTAGAAGCTGAGAATAGCTCCAATAGAGAGGTTAAAGAAAGAAGCAGGGGATCTCAGTCAAATTCAATGGAAGCAAGAAGGGTAGCCAAAAACAATGAACCCAATTCCTGAATGCCTCATGTACTGCTGACTTGTGGAAAACATGGGATACTATATGTAAGTTTATGTTGAGTCACTATGTTAGTGGTAACTTGTTACACAGCAATAAGACTGAAACTTCACTAAAAATTGTGAGCTGTCTAATGTCTCAAATGTCATCAATTCTCTCCCAAACTTAATCCAATCATCAGGTTTTTGTCCCAGCACTCCTCAAAAATTGCTCTTATCTAAGATACCAATAACCTCTATGTTACCAAATCCAGTGGTAATTCTCAGTTCTCAATTACCTGAACTGTCAGTAGTGTTTGGTAAAGCTGATCACTCTCTCCTGTGTCAATTACTTTTTCTTTGGCATCTGTACCATCACAATTAGCTGACTCACTTCTATCTCTGCTATTCCTTCTCAGTCTCCTTTTCTGTTATCCCGTTCTTGTCCTACAATCACTAAAATGCTTCATTCTCAGTCACTACCTTACAGTCAGTAGGCTGATCACATTCAATCTTAACTTTAAATACCGACATCTCGACAACCTTCAAATGTCCATCCTAGCCTAAACCTTTTATTCAAACTCCAGATTTATAAATAACTTTCCTCCCATTTGGGAATCTGAGCATCTCAAACTCAATATGTCTAAAACAAGCACCATGTTCTACACTTGTGTGTCTAATTGAGCATCTCAAATATGCTTTTTTAAAAAGCAATTCAAGATGCTTTTATTTGGGTATCTAGTGAACATCTTTACATCAGTCTGTCTAAAATGGAGTGACACATGATAGTCTTTTGAATATAAGTTGTTGGGAAAATAAATAAACCATATGTAAAAGAATGAAACTAGACCAATATTTATCACAAAACTTAAACCCAAATGAATAAAGTACTTAACTCTAAGACCCAAGTCATAAAATGTAAAGGAAAACATAATATGCATGAAAATATATATATAGTATCCTTGACATTGCCCTTTTGACTATGTCTTTATAGGGATTCAACTTCAACAGTAAGGAAAATGAAATCAAAAAAATAAACAAATGAAGCCAAAGAAAACTAGAAAAGAAATATTTATCAAATATTCTACACAAGAAAAGAAATATTTATCAAAATTAAAACATAGACAATAGCATCAAGATGACTGAAAGGAAAAATTTACGAGCACTTCTGTATCAAAGAATTCTCCTGGATAAAGAAACTGTGATGCTGTGGAAGATAGAATCATGAGCAAATTCAGAGAAAAGGGTTGTTTCCCCTGGGCAAAGGGAGGAACTGAACTAGTAAACAAGTACTAGGCATAAAAAGGCAATCTAGAGCAAAAGTATACCAAATAAAACTTTTTACAGAGCTTTTAATTTATACCAACATTTTTGAGTCAAAATTAGAATGGTTATGTTGAATCCAACATAGAGTCAAATCACACCTGACTCAAGCTGGGAGTAGTATTTCCTGATGTGAACCTATCCGATCAGGATTACTGTCTTGACTCCACTCAGCAAGAACTTCTAGAGTTAATTCAGCCCCATCCAACCACTTTTAGTTAAAATCAAAATTCACTTTCTACTTGAACCCATAAGGTCAAAAATTTTCAGGACTTTATAAACCTTGGTTATACTTTTTTCAAGATTGGGAGGCAGTCGTTTCTAAATTAAGCCCTTTCCCAAAATATACCACACCTCTACCCCATATTTATACAGACCATAATAAGATTATAGCGTTGGAATTGTCCAAAAAGACTTCAATCTCAGATCCACCGTGACAGTTACAGCTATAGTTTAGGGCAACCCAACAGAGCATCATCTTGGTCTTATCCCATATATTCACAGCTGTGGCACTGTCTGACAAGTTTGTACCCTAATCCCCAGTAGCTTAAAACAAAAGGAAACTTCCTCAGTAGGGATGCACCAGACTAAATCTCCAACCTTAGATAAAGGAAATTGTTTTCAGTGGCTCCACAGTAGTTCCGTTTTGTACTTGCATATACTGTACTAAAAGAGCTGGGAACTGAAAGTCCCAATACACTGTGCAGTCGACTGCAGGCAGCAGGTGGGATAATCAATCCCCAAGGCCCCAACTGGGAACTCTCATCCTAAATGCAGCAGCAGGTAGCAGACACCCTAGAGGTGCACAAAACACAGAGCTACAGGCACTGGTTTGATTTTTGCAAATATATATAAATATTCTCAAAAGACAATCTGTTGCCTCCAGATAAGTATTATAATAAATAGGTACTAACATGATACTGAAAACAGGAGTATCAACTTCACAGGCAAACTAGAAGCCAGAGCTCCACTCTTAGGTCCAAGAATCACTAGGATTAATGAAAAAATGAGGGAATTTAGTCATACTAATATAAGAACACATGAGGACAGAAGTTCAGTAAAGTCACCCCTTCAACAACATTAAAGTTTCTAAACTGCCCAAGAATACCTTCATAGCAACAATCCTCTCAACTTTCACAAAAATATTGGAAAATAAAATAAATAAACTGAAATTAATATTTATGAAAATATGAAAAACTCATTTCAAACAAAAATGAAGGAGCTAAAGAATATAACAGTTGATGAGAGGAAAGTGTCCTGGCACCACAGAAAAGTCGTTGAGATGGGTTAATGAGTATATATGGAGCCAGTGGTTGATGCAATGATGGTATGCTTCAAGGATGGAACCCTGAATCTCTCAGGCCATGAGAATTCCCTTTCTTCCCCAATATTTACTGTGCCTATGCAAAAAAAAAAGTGGGGGGAACGGCCAAACCCTGCCATTTTACCCCTTCTTTTTCTTGCTTTGTTTTGATTTATTCGTTTTTGACTTTATTTCTTTATTTTCCTTCTCTTTTTTCTTCCACTTCTTTTTCTTTCTTTTTCACTATTATGGTTATTATTTGGAGATTTTTTTTTCTTTTTCTTTGCTGGATGCATTTTTTCTTCCCTCTTCTTTCTTTTTTCTTTTTTTCTCTTCTTTCTTTTTTGGTAGTTGCTACCAAATGTTTTCTTCCCTTTTTCTTTACCCTTTTTATCTCCAACAACAACAGAATAAATAACCAATCTAAAACAAGCTGTAAAGTGGAGACCAGATACACTAGTATTCTGGAAGGTAAAGGAGGGAGATATGGGATACATACTGGAAACAGGGGTGGAGGAAGGACAACACTGGTGATGGGAATGTCCCTCATTCATTGTCAATATGTACCATAAATAATCCTGTGAAAGATTTGTAATGCACTTTGGTCACAATAAAATTTTATTTAAAAAAGAATATAGCAGTTAAATGAAAGAAGATATATATATGTATGGATATGTACACATATACATACATACATATGTACCCAAAATACAGAGGTCCTTGTAATACATCCTATGAAACTAACATTATACTAATATCAAAAGCAGATATATTATTAAAATGAAAAATTACAGAGCAATGTATCTAATAAACATTGAGGCCAAGTTTTTTTTCTTTTTGTTTATTTTATTTTATTTTATTTTTGTTTTGTTTTGTTTTGTTTTTGAGTCACACCCGGCAGCACTCAGGAGTTACTCCTGGCTCTATGCTCAGAAATCGTCCCTGGCAGGCACAGGGGACTATATGGGATGCCGGGATTCAAACCACCGACCTTTTGCATGTAAGGCAAATGCCTTACCTCTATGCAATCTCTCTGGCCCAGAGACCAAGATTCTTAACAGAATTTTAGTGAGCCAAATTTAAAAATATGTCAAAAGGCTCATGTACCAAATGCTCATCAAGTAGGATTCATTTCAAGGATATAAATGAATATATGCAAATATTTAATCAAATATGCCATATCAATAGAAGAATAGATTGAAGTCATATTATCATGTTAGTGAAGGCAAATAAAGCTTTTGACAAGATTCATCATCTATTAGTAAATAAAATATTCAGCAAAATAGGGATAGAAGAAATTACTACAAAGTAATTGCAAACTATAACAAAAGTACAGCCAGCATAATACTCAACTGTGAAAAATGTAAAGACTTCCTTTTGAGATCAATAACTGGCAAATATGTCCATGTGTTCTACCATTAATCACTTTGTTTTTGGAATAACCCACCACATAAAATTAAGCAAAAGGAAGAAATAAAAGACAAAATATCGGTTTGTGGGAACAGAGCAATAGTATAGTGGGTATCACATTTGCTTTGCATGCATCTGACCTGGGTTTAATCCCAGGTATTACATATGATCCTCCAAGCTTACCAGGAGTTATTTCTGAATGTGGAACCAGGAGTAACCGCTGAGCGCTGCTGAGTGTGATCCAAGGACAAATAAAAAAAGAAAATTGGTTTGTTTTGACCACACCAGAAATGCCCAGACCTTACTCATAGCCTGAACACAGGGATTACTAGGGATGGTGCTCTGAAAATTATATAGGGTGCTGGTTATCAAATCTGGGTCTACCAAATGTAGAGGAAGCATCACTTGTTGTACTGTCTTTTCAGTCCCAAGAATCAAATTGAAACATAGGAGCTATGCTCTCTTTAGTTGAAGATAACATGATACTATAGAGAGAATATGCTAAATGTTATATGAGAAAACCCTTACAAACAATATCTGTTGCATTTCTATATGCAGAAAACAGACTGGAAAAGAAAGTAATAAAAACAATAATGCCATTTAAATTAGTGTTCCAAAACATAAAATACATAGAAATTAACAAAATAGTTGAAAACTTATAGATTAAAAAGTGTAACTCATTAATGAAAGACATAGAAAGGACAATCATAAATATTCCATATTTATGAGTTGGATGAGTTAGCATTTCCAACTTGACTGTTGCACTTCAAAGCTTATACAAAAGCAGTGCTAAATGTCAAATTATTA
This sequence comes from Crocidura indochinensis, assembly GCA_004027635.1. NCBI lineage: Eukaryota > Metazoa > Chordata > Mammalia > Eulipotyphla > Soricidae > Crocidura > Crocidura indochinensis. The sequence continues at coordinate 9,801 of PVKC010032798.1, forward strand.
TGGTATTTTTCAAAGACTTAGAACAAACATTACTAAAATTTGTATGGAACCATAAATCTTCCAGATAGTCAATGCAAGTCAAAGGAAAAAAAAGAATCTGGGGGGTTTCCATTTTCTGACTTCATACTATAAAGTTACCATAATCAAAACCATATTGCATTAGAATTAAAATAGATTCTCATACCAATGAAAAGGAGTTAAGAGCTCAGAGACAAACCCTCAGATATACAGTTACTCTACTACAAAGGAGCTAGGTTTATGAACTGGAATCAAGGAAAACTTCCTCTACAATTGCTGCTAGGAAAACTGTATAGACACATAGAAAAACAATGAAATTGAGTGCCCATCTCACACTGTATATAAAAGTTAATTCAACGTGGAATAAAGGTCTCAAAATCATAGCAGATTGCAACATAGATGTCCAACAACAGAGGAGTAGATCAAAAAGATGTGAACATATATACAATGGGATACTAGATAACTATACTAAATGATGCAATCTTGAAATTTAATGCAACATGGATAGAACTGGGAAATATTATGTTAAATTAAGTAAGCAAGAAGATGACTAAATACAGGATAGTATCACATTTATGTGTAATTTAGGATAGCTACATGAAGAAATGCAATGGCTTGCATAGGGGTTTTCTAAGCACTAAACCCCAGAGTTAGAAGAAGGAAAAAAATGAGTGAATGAGGAGAAAGACAAATATTAAAGGGACAGGAGCTGGAAAGATACCATGGAGGTAAAGCATTTGCCTTGCACATGGCTGACTCAGGAAAGACTCAGATTCAATCCCACGTATCCCGTGTGGTCTCCCAAACCTACCAGGAACGATTTCTGAGCACAGAGCCAGGAGTAACTCCTGAGTGCTGACATGTGTGGCCCAGAATAAAAGAAAAAATATGTCGGGGGACAGAAACCAAGAGGTCTTAGATGCGTCGGTGGTGTTAAGTTCAGAACTAAATATACAAACCATAAAGTCAACAATAATGAAAGGATGACACTCACATTTTAACAACCAAATTTTAAAAGGTTCTAGGATAGGGCAGGAAAAATGCATAGGATGAACCTGGGAATATTGGTCAAGAGAGGTTGACACTGGAGTTGGGATTGTTGCTAAAACACCATGTCTAAAATTTAACTAATAATAATTTTGAAATTACAATGCTTCAAATAAAAATTAATAAAAAATAGACAAGATTGATTCCATAAATTCATTGGTAAAACAGGCAAAACCCTCTAGAATATGAACTTCAAATATTTTTAATTATTTAACTCCTAGAATATGAACCTCTAATGTTTTTAATTATTTAACTCCATTGGCAAATAAAATAAATAAATAAATATAATAAATGTTAACACTTCAAATCAACAATGTTTGTATTGCAAAAGGAACTCTAGCTAAAAATGAAAAAGATTGCACTGAATGGGAGAATATATTTATGAGTTATTTATAAAACAAAATGTAAATATTCAAGCTATATAAAGTACTCACAAATATCAACAACAATAAAAAATATCCCTATCAACCATGAGGACAAGAGAGAAGAGAAACTTCCCTGAAATGAACATTTAGATAGCTGGTAGGCATCTGAAAAAGTTCAATTTTCACTTATTTTTAGAGAAACTCAAATTAAAATGATAATTAAATATTATTTCACACAAGAGAAAAATGTAATAAATCAATAAGACTATAAACAACCATTGTTGACATGGATGTAAAAAAAAGGAAACCCTCATTTACTATTGGTGAGGATTTTGCCTGGTTCAGCTTCTATGAAAAGTAATTTAGTGATTTCTAATGTAAATAAAAATAGAATTTTCATATAAATAAGTGATTGTACTTCTTTATATCTACTTCCAAACACAAAATGTTTATTGTAGTAATAAGTACAATAGCTAGAATAAGAAAACAATCCAAACGGCCAATGACAGGTGAATGAATGAACAACTTGTGACATATATCCACAATAGAATACTATTTGACTATAAGAAAGATTGAAATCATGCTGTTCACTGCAAGTTGGATGAAACTGGAGGGCATCATGCTAAAAAAGAATATGTCAAAGGGAGGACAAATACTGGATGAAATTACTCATCTGATCATATAGAAAAAAAAAAACAAAATAAATCACTATCTTTGGACTTGATTACAAAACTGAGACTTCAAGCATGAGAAAAGTAAATGGAGAAGGAATCTCCAAAGGTATATAAGGACAATAATGAAGGGTTTGGGGCACTTTATGATGGTAAAGATACTATACCTTTTGTACATTGAAATCATGAACATTTATTAACACTATAGTAACTATGCAAACTACAACAAATTTTAAAATTAAGTTATATTATTGAAAAAAATTTGAATAATCTACTAACAATGAATTATGTCCAATAGATATAAAAATATTCATAAACATAAAATTTGAGGAGTCAGAGTGGTGACACTAGCGGTAAGGCAGTTCGATCCCCCAGTGTCCCATATGATCCCCCTTGCCAGGAGCAATTTCTGAGCACATAATGAGGAGTAACCCCTGAGCATCACCAGGTGTGGCCCCAAAACAAAAAAAAAACAAAAACCCATAAAATTTGACAAAAGAATGAACAGCCCAATTAAAAACTGGGTAGAGGATCTTAATGAACGCTTCTCCAATGAAGACTAATCATCAATAATCTTTCACAACCTTGTTATTAAGAAAAGTAAGTTCAAATTGCAATATACTTTTATACGTACCTTTTTACATACCTGTAAAAATTGATATGATCAATAAAAGATGAAAATCAAAACTGGGTACCCCGAATTCAAGCCCTAGTTTTACATGGTTTCATAAATATACCTAAGTGTAACAACTCTAAAAGACCCTGAATATTACTGGTGTGGCCCTGGTGGTCCCAGGCACAACTCGATAAGAAAATCCCTAACCCATTCTGTGGTCCTAACATTTAATTAGTAGTCTGATCAGATTATAACTCCTGGGAGTGACCCTACACTACTCAGCACCACTTGGGAAATCAAACCTTCCACCAAAACAAGACAAGAAACAAGTGCTAGATGAGTTTAGACAAGTTGTTAGGACTGTAAATTGATGTAGTCCTTTGATAAACAGCACAATAGAATATGTATACATATATGCATACATATTTAGAAATAATTAAATTCTAACATTTGCAACAAAGTAAATGAATATAGAAGCTTGGTAAAGCTTAGAGAAGTAGGTCAGATAGGGAAAGACAAATGCTGTCTTATTTCACTTATATGAGGTATATCAACTAAACTAATAATGAGCTAAATAAAACAGAAGCTAATTTTAAGACTGTGATGCCAAATCAGTGATTGCCAGGAGGGAGAAACAGAACTAGTAAATCAGATAAAAAGGATTTATCTTACAGTGACAGATGGAATAAGACTTTTAGTGGCAAACTTCATTTGACTATGTAAATAAAAAAAATTGAAAAAAATGTTTACAATAGAATATAGTAAAAAACATGCAATATTTCAAATTTAACATGTTAATTTTAATTGATTTTAGTTTTACTTTATTAAATTACCATTATTTTAAAAGAAATACGTACTTGAATTTGAGACATACAATATTCTAGCACCATTTCCACCACCAGAGTCAGTTTTCTCCATGTTCCCAGGTTCCTATTCACACACCCCCAGCCTGCCATCTTGACAGACACCTTTGTAATGTTGTTAAAGATTGGCTCCTCTGATTTCTGTGCTGCTGAGTCTGTGTTTCAATTATTTATGTCATTCCTTAATATTACGGATATATTTGAAATTATTTTTGGCCACACACAGGAATGCTCAGTCTGCCCTCAGAAATAACTCCTGGCAGGCACTGTGGATCATTTGTGATGGCAGGAACAAACTCAGGTTGCACGCATACAAGGCAAACACCCTACTCATGGTGCTATTACACTAATATATGTGAACCCCCTACCAGTGGTCAGCAACTTTTTTCAACTGAGACAAATCTTGCCCAAACCACGATTGAAATTTATTTTGAGAGACACACAGGGTGAGCACTGACAGAGGCTAGGAGTAGAGTCCTGACTCCTGGAGCGGCCGCCTGGCACACAGAAGACCCAAACGGTGGCGCTGGAGGTAAGGTACCTGCCGTACTTGCGCTAGCCTTAGACAGACCGCGGTTCGATCTCCTGGTCCCCCATATGGTCCCCCAGGCCAGGGGGGACTACTGACCACATAGCCAGGAGTAACCCCTGAGCATCACTGGGTGTGGCCCAAAAACCAAAAAAAAAAAAATAAGAAGAAAAAGAACAGGATACCTTACCAACTAATGATAAGACAAAAGCAGAAGACTGGTCACACTTTGGGCTGTGCAAAAGCCAAG
>PVKC010032799.1:0-14149 GCA_004027635.1 Crocidura indochinensis
GAAGATAATTTATTTTTAACACCTGGAATAGTATTCCTGACTCATATAATCAACTAAAAAAGCTACCGTTTGTTGTTCTTTCCTTGTTCCGGTCTACATATTTATGCGAACAAGAACCTGGAATTGTGCCTAAAATTAAAAACAACAACATACATACAAGCCTGACTTACTCAAACTATCCAAGGAAATGCAAGGTCAATGTTCACATTAGTGTTTGTGACTTTGTCAGTCATTGTCAGGATGTAATTTTCTCTATACTGTAAGGCAAATTTTTTGGAATATAATGTTATAGATAAATAATATCGTTCTAAAGTTTTGTTTTATTAGTTATTGTATCTGTATCCTTCCGACCTATGTGGATACTTGCATGCAAAATATTCTCAATAAAAACTTATTAAAACTAAAAACAGTGTACCATCCCATGTATTCTTGGTTTTAAAAATGTGGCTCTCAAAATACATTTTAATCGTGGTTTTGGCGAGATTTGGCTCAGTTGAAAAAAAAGGTTGCCCACCACTGGTCTAGGTTAATAGCACCACAAGCATTGCAACCGCTATCTTTACATGCCATGGGCATTGTAACTGCTATCTTTGCATACTATCCAAATTAATGATGCCATGTACCTTGTAAATGTTGTCTCTGCATGCCAGCATGTTGCTGTAATGTCTAAACTGTATTACTACATTCTGTTTCCTGCCTAAAGTTTACCCTTAAAAGCCTTGTCCCTGCCTTCAAGAAACGAAGCCTATTGCTCTGACAATGTTTCCCTGTAGAGTGGTCTATGGCTCGCAGTTTTCCCACTCTTTCCTGAGTCTGGCCTCAAGGCCACCCGCTGGAAGAGTCCCTTACCCATCCTTTCATTGGCCTTGTCAGTGGTACCTGGCGCCAGAACCCTACAACAAAAGACATAGTAAACAAGTGTATCTCCTGCATAAAAGCATTTGAACTAGGGAGGGTCTGACTTAATAGATGGGATGTTGTATCTCTTTTTCCTTTGGACACCTATGTTCAGGTATCATGAGGTGTCATGAGGATATTATGTCACAAGCTACCTTTGGAAACTTTTTTTGGTGGATTTTTTGGATCACACGGCAATGCTCAAGGGTTACTCTTGGCTCTATGCCCAGAAATTTCTCCAGGCAGGCTCAGGGAACCATATGAGATACCAGGAATCAAACCACTGTCCTTCATGCAAGGCAAATGCCTTACCTCCATACTATCTCTCCGGCCCCCTTTGGAAACTTTTATGATGACTGGCTATGTACCTCATTGCTGAGCCTTGTAATGCCTGAGTTCAGTTCCTAGTACCAGAAAAAAACAGCAACAACTTTGGAATTCCGGGTATTTTCAAACAGTCTATAATTATTATAAATGCATCAAAGTCAGTTTTCAAAATCTAACTAGTCTTCTCTCCCAGATGTTTTTGGTTCACTGTTTTCATTAGTAGCAACCTCCTTTTTCAAGTTACTGAAGGAGAAACTTACTTAAAAAAAAAATCATTCCTCCTGCAACTTAATCTTTAGTCAACATTCGTCTGTCCTGTCACACCTCACCTAATTCTTTTTTTTCTCAGAAAGGTAAGGGGTACTTTCCGATCATTTTAGCCTTTTTTTCTAATAATTACTGCCATATTTGTATTAGAATATCTCTGAAATCCTCTTATGACATCTTGACATAAAATAATAAGGTTAAAGGCTTAATAATAAGTTAATATGAAATGCTATGCTTGAATCACAGAAAGAGTAAAAGGATCAGAGCCCAATTTTCCTGGAAACATCTTTATAAACTAATCAGCTAGTGTTATCATTAAAAATTACTGAGATTTATAGAAAATTTTCTGTTTGATCGTACAACTGATTTAATGTGAAGCTTTTTAGAAAATTGTAGAAAGATGAATCAAAGTAATATCAAGAAAAGTAGGTCTAAAGCAACCTCAACAAAATAAATTCCAAAAGCAGTTGTCTGTCTGCTGTTTAGAATCTGTGTAGAATTCTGGGTAGAATTCTGTTTGTGTTCACTTCAGTTTCATGTATTTTACATGAAATAGGAAGTGGGTAACATTGTTTATACAAAGGCAGGTATTGTATCTCTTGTTCTAAAATGTAATTATATGTTGACTTGTAATTCATCGGAAAGAGGGAAGCATGGAGGAATCAAACATACATTAGTGGAGAAATTATTTTCTTGATTTATGTTAACTCAATCAAGCACATTTCTTTTGCTCTTTTTTAAAACCAATAATTTCAAAAGGAACTATTAATTCAGTGGGAAATAGCTCAACTATGGTGGAGGGGTTGAACTAGAATGGTTTTCTATTATATTAGCGAAAGCATCTCATGTTAGAGTTTAATAGGAAATAAGCTAGTGCTTGGTCCCAATCCAAAGGGTAGCTGTTCTGCAGAAAGCCAAAGTAATAATTTGGTGCAACATTTGAAAAAAATTTAATGGCAGTGATTTGTATTCATTTACTGAAAATGAATGGTTGGACTAGAGTATCCCCTGGACACCTTATTAATTCCCACCTCCAGAATTGCTTCATGCCACACTGATACAGTGTTTTTAATATACCTTTTTATTTATTGTTTATTAAAATAATATCTTTATTTAAGCACCATGGTTATAGACATTTTTGTCATTTGGTTTCAGTCATAAAAAGTACACCCCCCTTCACCAGTGCAACCTTCCCGCCACCAATGCCCCCAACTAAAATCACTGTTCACCAGGATAATTGTGTTTTTAGCAGTGCTGAGACATGTAGCTTTAGAAGAGGCAAGAGGGGAGATATCAACTTCTCACAGCTGCAGAAAATTCATGTTGACTGACAGCAAAGATATTGAATATTGATAAGCATTAGTATTACTGAGAAGACTAAAGATGAACAGTGTAGAAAAACTCAATGTATTTCTAATTATGCTCTTTTTGCTGATTGTTTACTGATCAGCCAGTCCCATATCACAGCTGCTTATTTATTGTCAAGCTTATGGTTTACTGTGTTTCACTGAGTCTCTTTATAGGCCATAAATGTTTTAAAAGTTCCTGAACATATATATATATATATATTTTTTTTTTGGTTTTTGGGTCACACCCGGCAGTGCTCAGGGGTTACTCCTGACTCCATGCTCAGAAACTGCTCCTGGCAGGCACAGGGGACCATATAGGACACCGGGATTCGAACCGATGACCTTTTGCTTGAAAGGCAAACACCTTACCTCCATGCTATCTCCCAAGCCCCTCCTGAACATATTTTTATCCTCCCCAAATTCCTTTGTTCAATCCTAATACCCATTGTACTAGCACTAGGAGTTGAGGTGTTTTGCAGATAATAAATTTATGAGGATGGAGCTCTCAAAGGGGACTAAGTGCCCCTTCTAGAAGAAGCTTGAGAGCAATCCTTTGCCCTTTCTGCCATGTCGGGTTACAGCTCCAAACCAAGAACTGCAACCAGTTCTGCAAACATTTTCATTTCAGAGTTCCAGCTTCCAGAAGCATGAAGAATAGACTTTTGTTGTTGATAGCCACCAGGTTTGTGCTGCCTGAAAAGACACGTGATATACAATCATCCACAGTGCTTTCAGAACAATGTATACAAATGCAAAGGAGCACATCTTCAGAGAGAGTGGGCAGCTCTTAACACCATTGGCCCTCAAGTCTTTGGTCCGGTCATCAAACATTCATGTTAGAATATTAGGTAATTTCTTTCACTCCTGAGAGGTCAAGATGGGGAGAATGCTTTCATTACTATACTAATTGCATTTCTTACAGGAACATATAACAACTGACCCTTGAGGACTCACTTCAAAATAAACACACAGTAGCATGTGTGATATGAGACTTTGATATCTGTATGTGTACCTTGGCATTTGTTCATGACTGAATTCTTTAATGCTCATCAGTTAAGCAGGTGCCACAAATACAAAAAGGAATAAAAAATAACCCCATTATGAGGTAGGTAGTAGCATGATGCTAAGGAATCAAGGGAGTTTTGTGCCATGTTGCAAAAAGGGTTTTTTTTTTTTATTTAAAGATTTTAATGGATGGGGCTGGAGCAATAGCACAGCGGTAAGGCGTTTGTCTGTGACAATTTTATTGCCCCCAGACAATATTTCTATTTTTAAATTTTTATTTAAACCAAGTGGTTATGAAGTTGGTTCATAATATAGTTAGTTTTTTCCACAGATATAGTTGTTCATGATGGAATTACAGTCATACAACGTACAACAACCATCACCAGTGCACATTTTCCATATGGCAGATATCCTCTCTTCGTTTTTTCCTTTTAGACACTTTGCTTTGAAATATTATTATTGAAGAGATATCATGTATATGACTTTACCTCCTTTCTGCACACAGTTCTTGTTCAGAGTGATCATTTTCAATGGCCTACTATTAACAAGTCCTCTTGCTTCTTATCTCTACTGTTTTTGGGTATTATTACCACAGTAATTTTTTAATGTTCCATAAATGAGTGTGATCATCCTATGCCTATCCGTCTCCCTTTGATTCATTTTGCTCAAAGTAATAGTCTCCATATCATACATGCAAATTTTATGACTTCATTTTTTCTGACAGTTGAATAATATTCCATTGTGCAGATGAACCACAGATTCATCTATTCTCAAGACATTTGGATTGTTTTCAGATTTTGGCTATTGTGACTAGTGTTGGAACAGAGATAGGTGTGCATATGCCTTTTCTGCACTGTTTTGGGGCTCATATAGGATATTTCAAGGAGTGGTATTATGGGTCATATAGAGCTCAATTTCTAGTTTTTTGAGAAATGTTCATATTGTTTTTTAAAAAGCTTGACCTTTGACATTCCCACCATCAGTTACTAAGAGTCCCTTTCTCCCCACAACCACACCAACACTATTTTCATTTTTTATTTTTTTTGATGTGTGCCAGTCTCTGTGGTGTGAGCTGATTATCTCATTGCACTGTTTATTTGCATCCCATGATAATTAATGATGTGGAGAATTTTTCATGTATCTTTTGGCCATCTTTATTTCTTCTTTGAGGAAATTTCTAAATTTTTGAGGAATATCCCAGTTTTTGATTAAGTTTGATGATGATTTTCTTGTTAAACTATACCTCTTATTAGATAACTAACTTCTTATAAGATGGGTATTGGGTGAATAGTTTCTCCCATTTTGTGATAAATCTTTGATCCTTTGAGGTTCAGAAGCTTCTTAATGCAATGCAGCCCCATTTGTTTATATTTGAAGATACCTTTAGCTTCAATGTCATAGTGTTCTGCTTATGTATCTTATGGTTCCAGGCCTCATATCAACAATTTTGATTTATATTTCGTGTATGACATTAAAAAGTGGTCTGAGTTAAATTTTTGCACACAGTAGATCAGTTTCCTAACACAACTTTTGAAGACATTTCTTTGCTGTACTTTGTATTTCTTGCTCTTTTATCAGAGATAAAGCATCAAACTCAGGATATTCAAGTCTATGACCATTAATATGAGGGTCTGTTGCTATTCCAATACCATGTTGGGTTTTTTTTATTTTGAGTCATACCTGGTGACGCTCAGGGTTTACTCCTGGCTTTGTGCTCAGAAATCACTCCTGGCAGGCTTGAGGGACCATATGGGATGCCAGGAATCAAACCCAGGTCTGTCTTAGATTGGTTGTGTGTAAGGAAAATGCCCTACTGCTGTGCTATCTCTCTGGCCCCAGAGACTTTTTAAATAGCACTTATCACATAGTGAAGATAGTAACATTTATTACATAGTGAAGATAGTACAGACATTTGCTCAGGATGTAAGAGACCTTGAGGAAGGTATGGCAAGGTCAGGAACTCAGGAGTAACAGAAAGATGGCTTCTGAAATTCTGTAAGGATTCTGACAGATGAAGATGTTGCATATACTAACATTGTGATGATTTTAGATTGTGAGCCCAGAGAAGTGTGCAGCTACTCAACTTGACTCCATGAATAGATATATTTTTTCTAGTCAAGAAGACTCCTACAACACATTAAAAAACACCATCACACTGCAAAGGTCACAATGAGAAAGCAAAGCAGAACCCTACTACACTTAATGAATGAAGATGGTAGTTCTGAAGACCCAACTATCAGTCACTTTTATAGCCTCTCTAATAAGCACTTTAGATAGAAAATGTTGAGGTCATTGGCTCAAATCTGGCATCCCATATGGTTCCACAAGCCTGGAAGGAGCAATTTCTGAGCGTAGAGCCAGGAGTAACCCCTGAGCGCTGCTGGGTGTAACCCAAAACAAAAACAAACAAACAAACAAACAAAAAACAAATTAAAGGGTTTATTTTAAGACAAGATGTACCTCACAAACACACCAAACTTCCATATGAACATGGCACAAACTTTTCACAATAATCCTTTTCAATGTCACAGACTATATGCAACAGTTGAGACACAAAGTGGCAAAATGGATCAGAAAATTGAATTAACATTCTGCTTGCAAAAAACACATTTGAATATTTAGAGCAAACAGTCTAAAAGTCAAATGTTGGAAGATAATTCTTTTAGCAAACAACACCCTTACACCAGATGGACTGGCCATTCTGTTTACATAGACATAGATTTCAGGCTTTACAAGATTATGAGAAAGCAAAGGTAACTTCTTAATAATCTAGGGATATGTACATCAGGAAGAAATCACACTTCCAAATATTTTTTTGATCCACTGTGAGGCCATAAAATTACTTGAAACAACTACAAATATAATTAATTAAGACATCAATAAAAACCCAATACTAATGGGAGATTTCAACACTGCTCAACAAGTGGAAAAGAGAGCCTAAGTAGATATATAGAACATTTTATCCCCTAAAAGCTAAGTACACATTCTTTTCTAATGAACATGGGTTATTCTCCAGGATAGACCACATGCTGGCCTATAAAAATACCTACATAAAATCAAGGGATAAAAATTATATCAACTATCTTCTCAGAATATAATGCACTGAAAGTAGAAGTAAAGATAAAAAAGAAATAACTTTAAATTTGGAAAGTAAAATGGTTCATTGCTGAACAAGCAGTGGATCAGGAAGAGGTCAAAAAGGAAATCGAAAGATTCCTGGAAACAAATGAGAATGAAGACACATAGAATCTGTGGGGCACTGCAAAAGTGGTTGTGTAGACGTCTTGTGTCTCAGCAATTCTCGTGGGTTATAAACCTTTCACAGGAGAAAAATGGGTTACACGAGTGAACGAATATGAAATATGAAATAATGATACCACACGCAGTATGTGGGGTCAACACGTTTCTGGCAAGAGTGCGACAAGTTTAATTTTTTTGAGCAGGGGAATTTATAGGGGTAAAATTAGCCAGAAGTAAAGAAAAATTATAATCACAAAGCAGAGTTCAACAGTAACAATACCTCAGCCAAGGGTGTGACTATAAAAATTCTAGGTTACAAAAGAGAAGGTTACAACTCAAGGTAACTCTTTGCAAGCTTACTTTAAATGCAAACTAAGGATTAGAAGGGAGTAGAAAATATCTAGGAACTTGGTCTTTCTAGGTTGGACTCCTATTGTATTTAGAGGTTAAAGGAAGGGAGGAGCCAAATCCCCAAGAAAGAACTTCTCTATTTCTAAAGGAGGGACAAAAGTAAAAAATCTGTATTCTGGTTACGCCCTGCAAAGGACGAATTTGGAAAGGAGAGAAAATTTGTTTTTACTTTTTTAGGGCTGACTAAATCTAGAAAAGGGGGGTTCTCAAATAAACTTTGGTGCTGGAATTTCTGGGCCAAATTATTTAAAAGAGGCCAATATTTTTGACTGATAATATACAAAGGAGAAATAGTCAGATACTGGCTAAAAATGTAATGCCAGACATCTCTTTGGAAATTCCTCAACCATCCATGCTGGGGAAAAAGGCATCCACAGCAGGCCTTTTGAGAAATCCCATGGGGGTTAAATTATTTCTACCCACCAGGAAAATCTGAGGATCCATCTGGTGGGCTGAGCCCCCCTAAAAGCTTAGGTATGCCCCAGCAAGTGGTAGTCAAAAACAAAACAAAACAAAAGAAATTTTTTTGTTCGTTTATTTTGAGCCACACGCAGTGATGCTAAGGAGTTAATCCTGGCTATCTGCTTAGAAATCACTCCTGGCTAGGGGGGCCATATGGGATGCCAGGGTTCAAAATAGGTTCATCCTGGATTGGGCATGTGCAAGGCAAATGCCCAACCACTGTGCTATCATTCTGGTCCCCATGAGAGAAAAACTTAAAGCTTTGCAAGTATTCATCAGGGAGGAAGAAAGAACCTATAAATAACTTAATAGCAAAACTTAATAATTTGCAAAATGATCAATAAAACTAGCCAAAAAATATAGGCAGGTAGAAGGAAATAATAAAAAATTAAAGCAGAAATTACGAACTGGATACCCTCCCCAAAAATCCAAAGGATCAATGAAAGCAAGAATTGAAAATTAAACAAAATTCTTTGAAAATAATAAACAAGATCAATAAACAATTATCAAGACTCACAAAGAAAGAGAGAAGAATTAGGAGAGACTGTGTGTGTTTCTCTACTGTCCTGTGTCCTGAACCTCTCCTGATTGGGCCAAGAAAGACCCAGCAAAAGGGTCCAGAAGGCTAAGGTCCTAAGGCTCCAGAAGAGCACAGTTGCTTCGCATCGCTTCCCGGCCATGCGCTCTTTCTAAGAAACGAACGCCACCATAACATGCAGGAAAAAATCACACTACAAGTGTGACAATGTGTAAACCTCACAGGGAAACACCATGCACAGAGAATGAAGATGATAGCTCTGATGACCCCAAAAATACCAAGCATCTGATTAGAATAGAAATATGGAGGATCCTCATGGAAATCAAAGAAGATATAGCTCTAGCTGAACAGAACACAAAGACAGAAATAAAAAAAAATCCAAACTGAAATAACAGATCTGAAAAACATGGTAGCTCAACTGAAAAATGCAATGGAAAGCCTCTCCATCAGGGTAACAGCATCCAAGGACAGAATCAGTGAACTGGAAGATCAAATGCAGAACAACTCCATACATCAGAAGATATTGGAAAAGAACTTTAAGGCAAACTATCAGACAATGAAAAAAGTGCTCAAGGAATGTGAACAGATGAAAATAAAAGACTTTGATAAACTCAATAGAAACAACGTGAGAATCATTGGAGTCCCAGAGGTCCAAGAAAGCGATCCCCAGGAAGAATTAACAGTCCAAGACATCATCATAAAAAAAAAGAAACCCATGCTAAAGACTGCATAAAACCAAATCCTGCATGCCAAGAGTACTGGCTAAAAGAGACCTGAAGAAAACCACCCAAGACACTTCCTAGTTACAATGACAAATCCCACAGATATAGAATACTGAAAGCAGCAAGATCAAAGAGGGAAATTTAAAGGAGCATCCTTAAGACTTACAGCAGACATGTCACAAGAAACTCTCAAGGCCAGAAGACAGTGGTGGGATATTGTGACAATTCTGAATGAAATGGAGGCTTCACCTAGAATACTGCACCCAGTCCTACTCACATTCAGGTTTGAGGAAGGATAAATATCTTCACAGATAAGCAACAGCTCAGAAATCTCACAGATGCAAAACCATCCTTAAAAGAAAAAGTGAAAGGTCTACTTTAAGACAAGAGAGACCAACAAACACACAAAATTTATACACAAAGATAACATTAAATCCCATGACAATCGGGGCCCAGGAGATAGCATGGAGGTAAGACGTTTGCCTTTCATGCAAAAGGTCATCGGTTTGAATCCCGGTGCCCCATATGGTCACCTGTGCCTGCCAGGAGCAATTTCTGAGCATGGAGCCAGGAGTAACCCCTGAGCACTGCAGGGTGTGACCCCCCCCCCCAAAATTCCATGACAATCATCTCCCTCAATGTCAATGGACTAAATGCACCAATTAAGAGACACAGAGTGGCAAAATGGATCAAAAAGATGAACTCAACCCTTCTGTTGCCTACAAGAAACACACCTGAATAGTCAGAACAAATATAGACTAAAAATCAAAGGCTGGAGGAAAATCATTCAAGCAAACAACACACTTAAAAAAGCTGGGGTGGCCATATTAATATCTGATGACACCAACTTTAGACTCAAAAGTTGTAAGGGGCAAAGATAGACATTTCATACTAATCAAGAGATATGTGCAACAGGAAGAAATCCCACTACTAAACATATATGCACACAATGAAGAACCAGCAAATTATCTAATACAATTATTGACAAATTTGAAAGAGGACATCAATAATAATACAATACTTGTGGGAGACCTCAACATAGCCCTGTCAACACTTGATAGTTCAACCAGACTGAAACCCAACAAAAATATACTAACCCTGAAAAGAGAAATGGAAGAAAGAGGCCTAGTATATATACATATAGAGCACTCCATTCCCAGAAACCTGGATACACATTTTTCTCCAATGTACATGGGTCATTCTCCAGGATAGACCACATGCTGGCATATAAAACATACATCCATAAACTAAAGAGGATAGAAATTTTGGAAGCTACCTTTACTGACCACAAGGCCCTGAAATTAGATGTGAACTATAAAGGGACACAGAAGAAGAATGATAACAACAGGAAATTAAACAGCGTACTACTGAACAGCCAGGGGGTCCAAGATGAAATCAAAGAAGAAATCAAAACTTTCCTGGAAACAAATGACAATGAAGACACAAACTATCAGAATCTCTGGGACACAGCAAAAGCAGTAGTGAGAGGAAAATTTATAGCTTTGCAAGCACACATTAGGAAGGAAGAAGAGGCATACCTCAATAGCCTAATGACACATCTCATAAAAATATAAGAAAAAAGGAACCAAAAATAGGGAGGCAGAAGGAAACAACAAAGCATAGAGCAGAAAGAAAAAAGTAGAAACCCAAAAATAACTATCTGAAAGATCAAAGAAAGTAGAAGTTGCTTCCTTGAAAAAATATGCAAGACCATTGGCAAAACTCACAAAGACAAGAGCGAGAGAGAAAATTTGATCATCTGTATTAGAAATGTAAAGATATGTAAAGAAACTACAGATATTGCAGAGCTTCAAAGGACAAATCAGAGACTACTTTGAGAAACTCTATGCCTCCAAATACGAGAATTTGGAAGAAATGGATAAATTCTTGGACTCCTATAACCTTCCATGATTGAATAAGGAAGATATAGCATATCTAATCACCCCCATCACCATTGAGGAAATTAAAACGGCAATCAAATGTCTACTCAAAAACAAACGCCCAGGCCCAGATGGATTCACTAATGAATTCTTTCAAACCTTTCAAGAGGAACTACTACCAAAAACTGGCCAGGCTCTTTCATGAAATTGAAAGAACGGGTACACTTTCAAATAGCTTTTATGAAGCCAACATCACCTTGATACCAAAACCAGACAGACAGAGATGGTGCCAAAAAAGAAAAGTACAGATAAATATCCCTGATAAACACAGATCCTCAACAAAATCCTGGCAAATAGGATCCAGTGCTGCATCAAGAAAAATATTCACTGCAATCAAGTAGGTTTCATCCCAGGAATGCAAGGATGGTTTAACGTCTGAAAATCTATCAACATAATACACAACAGTAACAAAAATAATAATAAAAATCACATGATCATATAAATAGATGCAAAGAAAGCATTTGATAATGTCCAACACCCATTCTTGCTAAAAAAAAAAAACTCTCAGCAAGATAGGAATGAAAAGAATCTTTTTCAGTATAGTTAAGGACATCTACCACAAACCAATGGCAAATATCCTCAGTGGAGAAAAACTGAAAGTCTTTCCTCTAAATTCTGGTACAAGACAGGGCTTTCCTCTCTCACCACTGCTATTCAACATAATACTGGAAGTACTTGCTATAGAGATTAGGCAAAAAAAAGTTACCGAGGGAATTCAGATAGGAAAGGAAGAATCAAACTCTCACTGTTTGTGGATGACATGATGATACTCTACTTAGAGAAACCCAGAGACTCTACCAAAGAGCTTCTAGAAACAATAGATTCATATAGCAATATGGCAGGCTACAAAATTATCGCACAATAAAACAATGGCTTTTTTTTAATACACCAATAATGATAGGGAAGAAATGGCCAGTAAGAAAACAACCTCATTCACATTAGTTCACACAAACTCAAATATCTTGGAGTCAACTTAACTAAAGACGAGAAGGATCTATAAATAGAAAACCATAAAACTCTGCTCCCAGAAATAAGAGAGGACACATGGAAATGAATACACATACCCTGCTCATCGATTGGCAGGATTAACATAATTAAAATGGCAATACTCCCCAAAGTATAAGTACGGATTTAATGCGATTCCTCTAATACTTCCCATAACATTTTTCAAAGAAGTGGATCAAACACTTCTAATATTCATTTGGAACAATAAACACCCTCGAATAGCTAAAGGACTCCTTAGTAAAAGGAATATGGGAGGCATTACTTTCCCCAACTTTAAACTGTATTATAAAGCAATAGTTTTCAAATCAGCATGGTATTGGAATAAAGACAGACCCTCATCAGTGGAATAGGCTTGAGTACACAGAGAATGTTCCCCAGACATACAATCACCTAATCTTTGATAAAGGAGCAAGAAATCCTAAATGGAGCTGGGAAAGCCTCTTCAAGAAGTGGTGTTGTCACAACTGTTTACCCACTTACAAAAAAAGCTAATTTAGACCCCCAGCTAACATCATTTATGAAGGAAAAATCCAAATAGATAAAAGACCTTGATATCAGACCTGAAACCACAGGGAATTTAGAACAACATGTAGGTAAAACACTCCATGACATTGACACTAAAGGTATCTTCAAGGAGAAAACGGCACTCTCCAAACAAGTGCAAGCAGAGATAACTAGATGGGAATATATTAAGCTGAGAAGCTTCTGCACCTCAAAGGAAACAGTGCCCAGGATGCAAAGGCCACCCACTGAATGGGAGAAACCATTCACCCAATACCATTCAGATAAGGGGCTAATATCCAAAATAAACAAGGCACTGACTGAACTTTACTAGAAAAAACATCTAATCTCATCAAAAATTGTGGAGAAGAAATGTAGAGTCACTTTGATAAAGAAGAAATACAAATGACCAAAAGGCACATAAAAAGTGCTCCACATTACTAATCATCAGGGATATGCAAACCAAAACAATTATGAGGTACCATCTCATGCCACAGAGATTGATGCATATCACAAAGAATGAGAACAAGCAGTGCTGACGGGGATGTGGAAAGAAAGGAACTCTATAACATTGCTGTTGGGAATGGTGTCTAGTCCAATCTTTATGGAAAGCAATATGGAGATTCCTACAAAACCTGGAAATTGAGCTCCCGTACAATCCAGCTATATCACTCCTGAGGATATAACCTAGGAACATAAAAATGCAAAATAAAAATCCCTTCCTCACACCTATATGCATTGCAGCACTATTTACAATAGCCAGACTCTGGAAACAACCAAGTTGCGCTTCAACAGATGAGTGGCTAAAGAAACTGTGTACATATACACAATCGAATATTATGCAGCAGCCAGGAGAGATGAAGTCAAGAAACATTCTTTTTTTTAAATAATATATTTTATTTAAACACCATGATTACATACATGATTGTGTTTGGGATTCAGTCATGTAAAGAACAACACCCATCATCAGTGCAACGATCACATCCATTGTCCCAAATCTCCCTCTTCCCCACCCACCCCACGCCTCTCCATTTCCCTCATGCATTCCCATTATTAAGACAGTTCAAAATGTAATTATTTCTCTAACTGAACTCATCACTCTTTGTGGTGAGCTTCCTGAGGTGAGCTGGAACTTCCAGCTCTTTTCTCTTTTATGTCTAAAAATTATTGTTGCAAGAATGTCTTTCATTTTACTTAAAACCCATAGATCAGTGATACCATTCGGCGTTTCTCTCTCTCTCTCTCTCTCTCTCTCTCTCTCTCTCTGACTTATTTCACTCAGCATGATAGATTCCATGTACATCCATGTATAGGAAAATTTCATGACTTCATCTCTCCTGACAGCGGCATAGTATTCCATTGTGTATATGTACCACAGTTTCTTTAGCCATTCGTCTGTTGAAGGGCATCTTGGTTGTTTCCAGAGTCTTGCTATGGTAAATAGTGCTGCGATGAATATGGGTGTAAGGAAGGGATTTTTGTATT
>PVKC010032800.1:0-14151 GCA_004027635.1 Crocidura indochinensis
TTAAAATTTTTTTTTTTTTTTTTTTTTTTTTGGTTTTTGGGTCACACCCGGCAGTGCTCAGGGGTTACTCCTGGCTCCATGCTCAGAAATTGCCCCTGGCAGGCACGGGGACCATATGGGACACCGGGATTCAAACCGATGACCTTTTGCATGAAAGGCAAACGCCTTACCTCCATGCTATCTCCCGGGCCCCTAACATTTAAAAATTTTAATGTCAAAGGCTGTGCTCTTAATTACTGCTCTGTAAAATACTGTCCTATAGATAGATCAAGTAACTTACGAAAGATCACAGGGCCAGTAACCTGCTGGTCAGGAAATCAGTTTCCTCTGACCCAAATCCCAAGCTCTCAACTCAACTGTGTCCTGAACACTCCAAGTTACAGTTGACCATGGTTCTATTAACATCTTTCCTCACCCAACTCCATTCAAGACCCAAAGCACCTTCACCTGGATCTAAACCTGTGCTGATCCCATTGAACCAGCATAGAATGAATCGAGGGCAAAGGTGAAGAGACAGAAGGCCTGTCTGTCATTTGTCCTGTTAATTATGAAATGAGTGTCTCTGTAAAGGGTGGAGGTGCCCTAAGCCCCAGGTTTTAGCCACCACCCACTGCAGTGAATTCTATTTACTTCTCCCTGCCAGCAACATGAAGATGGGCCCCAGAGCAGTGCCAGGGTCAGGAAGTTAGGAAGAGTCCTCAAGGGAATGTGGCCCACCTGTACTTCCCCCCAAAAAACACAACAAAACAGCAGGTGGTCCTGAAACAACTGCTAGGATGAGACCCTAGTCCCCAGGAATTGGAGACGTTCGGGAAATGACTGCAACTGGTAGTGTTCAGGCTCCTCCTCAGGATGGTTCCATCACTTTTGGGTGAGGGCAAGTGAATGTCTATTGAAGTAGGGTGTTCTGGTGCTACTAGAGCCCATAAGCATGGTCCCCCAAGCACATGTGGCCCACATCTTCCCCCTTGAGATGTGGACTTTCCTATTTTCATGCTGGGCTATGTCCCAGGGCTTCACCTTTGGAGAAGCCTTTATTCTCTCTTGAGCACATTACTCTGTTCCTTTGTTATCCTCCCTCCTCTTCTTTAGAATTTCCAAATAAAACCCGTTTTTTATTATGAAAATGGGGTATTCCTAGGGCTGAAGTGATAGCACAGCAGGAAGGGGACTGCACTTCACTTTTTTACAGCCAATCCAAGTTTGACCTTGAGCACTCCTAGGAGTAATTCTGAGTGCAGAGCCAGGAGTAACCCCTGAGCATTGCTGGGTATGCCCCAACTCCCCCCCAAAAAACAAACAAAGAAAGATAAACAAAGCAGGGAGTTGCTGGCAAATACTAAAAAAGACATAGTAGTTGTCATGACACCTCGCTGGCTTTCTCAGCTGCACAGCACCCCCAAACAGGATGTAGGTTTTCTCTTGTGTGAAATGAGGGAGTACTTATGCTAAAAGTGGGGAGGCTCGGGGCCCGGGAGATAGCATGGAGGTAGGGCGTTTGCCTTTCATGCAAAAGGTCATCGGTTCAAATCCCGGTGCCCCATATGGTCCCCTGTGCCTGCCAGGAGCTGACGCTCAGGGGTTACTCCTGGCTATGCACTCAGAAGTCGCTCCTGGCAGGCACGGGGGACCATATGGGAACCGGGGGATCGAACCGTGGTCCGTCCTAGGCTAGCGCAGGCAAGGCAGCAGGCACCTTACCTCCTGCGCCACCCCCCGGCTCCCTAGGAGCAATTTCTGAGCATGGAGCCAGGAGTAACCCCTGAGCGCTGCCGGGTGTGACCCAAAAACGAAAAAAAAAAAAAAAAAAAAGTGGGGAGGCTCCACTACAGAAGACTTCTCCCTAGGGGCCAGTGGCTTTTATTTGCCCATCCACTAAGCAGACTCCCCAAACCCTTTCGGGCTGCCCCAGCCTCTAGATGCAGATAGCAGTGCCCTTACGTTCCTTATGTAACAGAACAAGATAACTGGAACTCATGTTCCTTTTTGAAAAAAAAAAAAAGAAGAAGAAGAAGGGGCTGGAGATAGCATGGAGATGGGTGTTTGCCTTGCATACAGAAGGATGGTGGTTCGAATTCCGGCATCCCATATGGCCCCCAAGCCTGCCAGGAGCAACTTCTGAGCACTGCCAGGTGTGGCCCAAAAACCAAAAAAAAAAAAAAAAAAAAAAAAAAAAAAAAAAAAAAAAAAAAAAAAAAAAAAAAAAAAAAAATTAATTTGTTCTTTTTTTTTGTTTTGTTTTTGGGTCATACCCGGCAGCACTCGGGGATTACTCCTGGTTCTATGCTCAGAAATTGCTCCTGGCAGGCTCAGGGGACCATATGAGATGCTGACATTCTAACCACCGACCTTCTGCATGTAAGGCAAATGCCTTACCTCCATGCTATCTCTCCAACCCTATTTATTATTTGCAAAGACCTTTGTTGTTTTATTATCTGGGGCTGGAGAGATAGCATAGTCAGGTGTCTGCTTTGCAAGCATCGGACCCAGGACCAACAGTGGTTCGAATCCACCGGTAGCTGCCGGGTGTGGTCCAAAAACCAAAATAAAAAACTCCACAAAGATGGCTGGAGAGATAGCATGGAAGTAAGGCATTTGTCTTTCATGCAGAAGGTCATTGGTTCGAATCCCAGCATTCCATATGGCCCCCGAGCCTGCCAGGAGCAATTTCTGAGCACAGAGCCAGGAGTAACCCGAGCGCTGCCGGTATGACCCAAAAAACAACAAAAAAAGAAAAAAAGAAAAAAACACAAAGAAATTCAGGCACAAGTGTAATAGTTGTCTTATTATTTGCAAAGAGGTTTTTTTTGGGGGGGGAGAGGGCATATCCGTGATGCTCAGGGGTCACTCCTGGCTATGCGCTCAGAAATCGATCCAGGCTTGGGGGACCATATGGGTTGCTGGGGATCGAGCCATGGTATGTCCTGAGTCAGCCGCAAGGCACTCTACTGTGGCACCATCGCTTAGGCCTTTTGCAAAAAGTATTAATTATTTACCACATTAGGGCCAGAGTGATAGCATAGTGGTTAAGGTGTTTGCCTTGCATGTTGTGGACCCGGATGAACTCGGGTTCAATTCTGGGCAACCCACATGGTGACCCAAGCGCAGAGCCAGAATTAACCCGAGTTTTTGGTGTGGCCCCAAAACAAAAAGCAAACAAAAAATTATTTACCACCAAAAGTAAAATAAATCTCTAAAATAACTAAATTATTATGTTTAGTGACAGGATTATACATGAGCTAAGTCTAAGACTCTAAGTCAAGTATTTCTATGAATGTAATAAGACTCAACTATGAAATATTTAGGAGCGTTTACAAATAAACTACAAGTTTATAAGAAAATGAAAAGAAACTTTTAATACTTGGCGTCCTTTGGAAATTATTTTATTAGTATGGACACGAATTTGATGTTTACAACATATCACTAATGCAGTTGAATACAAATATTTTTAAATAAGTATGTTATGGAAGTGTGGTGACTCAAAGTGTGGTGTGAGTGATCATGCATTTCCTGTGCACTTGCATTAAGCCTCCCCAAAAAACCACACTAATTCTGTGCTTATCCTTGCTGCATCCCAGCATGGGGAGCATGGCTGGGCCGAGTCTGGTTGGTGCTCCTGTGCTTCTGTAGCTCCAGACTTCCTGGAGCAACGGGGTGGACTGGGGGCCTTCCACAGGCAGTGTGGGAGAGGGAGGCACACCGGCTTTGGCTGCAGGCCCAGGTAGAAATCCAAGTACTTGCAATGACTATGGCTTGTATGAGCCACTGGGCCTATCCAGAGCTTGCACTGACCCCAAGGGTTTTGAGAGAGTCCAATTGGGGTACGCGGACCTGGTTTCCATTCCTGAGGAATGGCTAAAAATGTGGCGCACAGTCCTCCACCAAAGAGTCAGTGATGTAGCTAGAGTGCAGGTAGGACTCATAGTACTTTTTCTCACTGTGGGTATTCACCGTCCAAGCAACCACCTCGATGTTTTTCACCGACCACTTCTTCACATAGTCCCTGGAGAAAAAGGGAAATTAGTGCTCTGACAATCATGGCTGATCGGTTACAGAATCTTCTGGCATCCATCCAAGTATTAATAGTGGCTAGAAAGATACATTTCATAGGCATCTGCCCTGCAATTAGAGGGAATGTTCTAGAAGCTGGTGTAATCACCATTCCAGGTGGTCCTTGATGTGGAACCCTCAAGTGACTGGCTCAGGACACCCCATCCCAGTCTTCCAAGTCATAGTGCTGTGGGTGATCAGATTCTTTCCAACTGCACCTGCATTCACCTTTCTTTTTTGGATTCCAGAGGTGGAGCCCATTACAGACCCAATAGAAAGAAACAGCCAAACTCCTTTCTGCAATTTCACTTGTGTATTTTGTTTTTCTACTTGGATTTGGATCTACACCCCAAAGCCCCCCGCCCATTCCTCTGTACCTTTAGTTTATTTGCTTGGGGCTTTTCTACAGCACTGTTCAGATCAGGTCAAATGGAAAAAACATAGACTCTTTTCTTGTCTCCAAAGCATGTATCTTAACTGTAACTTTACACTCACTGGACTTTTATTTGATTAGCACATAGCTCTATGGGTTTTTATCTCATTAGCACATAGCTCTCCTTAGTGAGCTCAAACAGTAACACAGATGACTCAACTAGTACCAACAACAGTCAAGTCACACCTTAAACACTGACTTTTGTTAATATCATGGATGGATACAACAATTATTTCAAATAGACTTTTGTTGACCTAAGTTTTTTTTTTTTTTTTTTTTTTTTTTTTGGTCTTTGGGCCACACCCAGTAACACTCAAGTTACTTCTGGCAGGCACGGGGGACCATATGGAGAACCAGGGGATCGAACCATGGTACGTCCTAGGTTAGCACAAGGCAAGGCAGGCGCCTTACCTCCAGCGCCACCACCCGGCCCCCAAGTTTTTGTTTTTAACTTCCCTCCCCTTTGATTCCACTTGCTTTGGTATTGTATGGTTTTGTTGTTGTTGTTGTTGTTGTTGTTTTGTTTTGGGGCCACACCTGGCAGTTACTACTGGCTATCTGCTCAGAAATAGCTCCTGGTAGGCATGGGGGACCATATGGGATGCCAGGAACCAACCATCTTAGGTCCTGGATCGGCTGCTTGCAAGCTGATGTGCTATCTCTCCGGCCCCTTGCCTTGGTATTATAATAGAAAGTAAATCTAGTTGTGCTTGCAAGGGAGCAGGCTCGGGTGATGGGTGGGAAACTGGGACACTGGTAAAGGGAAGGTCACTCTAGTGGTGGACTTTGTGGTTGGCACATTGAATGCCTACAATGACTATTAGGAACAACTTGAAAGATGATGGTTTAGATGGGTGTTAGAATTAAAAAAAAAAAAAAAAGAAGAAGATGCAAAGAGGGTGGAGAGATGAGAAGAATGAGGAGAATGCTGCAGATTTTCATGGGCTTCATCTGGATCCTAGGTTGGTTTCCAAAGAGAATCTAAAGGTCACCTCCTTTGGTCAGGGGTGGCAGATATATTTTTTATTTCAGTTTATTTATTTTTGGTTTTTGGGTCACACCCAGTGATGTTCAGGAATCATTCCTGGCAGTATTCGTTGGGGTGGGGTGCCAGGAACTGAACCAAGGTTGGAGGTATGCAAGACAAGAGACCTATCTTTTGTATATGCTCTGGTATGAAGTTTGTTTATTTTGTTTTTTGGGCCACACCTGGCTGCACTCAAGGAATCATGCTTATTGAAGGCTTTCAGGACCAAATGGGAAGGAAGAAGGGATTGAACCTGGGTTGGTCACATACAGGGCAAATACCTTCCCCACTGTGCTATCACTCTGGCCTCTTCAGACTACCAAGCCAACTTGTTCTAGAGACTGAAAGGTGTCTGAACTCTTTACACCAAAGAGATCAGCAGGATTTCCACCAGCTGGCACAGCCAGAATCAATACAGGCTGTGCACAGTTAGCTGTCCTTTCTGAGAAGAACATTTGGAAATAAGGAGAAGAGTAAGAGCAAGAAATACTCTAACTGGGCTGGAGTGACAGTACAATGGGGAGGACGCTTGCCAACATAGTTCAAACCCAGTATTCCATGTTGATCTCCCAAGCACCACTGGAATGAGCCAAGTGCAGAGGCAGGAGTCAGCCTGATTAGGTATGGCCCCAAAACAAAACAAAAAGGAAACCATGACTTACGGTGAAACAAAATCCTTCTGTATGAGGAAAGCTGAAATCCCACACAGGTACCACAAGATATTGTGCATACTCCAGTCGAGCAGAATGTCCATGACAATGAAGAGGCCGTGCTTCCACGCTGAGTTGTAGCGTGCCTTCCCATCTCCCGTGTGGCTCAGGCTCCACGGCCTGTGTGTCAAAGCCGTTATTATATTCCCATCTGCTTGTCTCATCTGCACAGGAAGTCAGGAAAACAATAGTCAGATCCAAAGGTCAACCTCTCTCTGGTGCTTTGGATACATTCCTCTTCTAACAGTTTCTGCTTAAAAAATTGCTTCTTTGGGGCCAGAGTGATAGCACAGCAGTAGGGCATTTGCTTTGCACATAGCTGACCCAGGATGGATGCAAGTTTGATCTCCAGCATCCCATATGATCCCCAGTCAGGAATGATTTCAGAGCGCAGAGCCAGGAGTAACCTGAGCACTGCCAGGTATGGTCCCCCCTCAAAAAAAAAAAAAAAAAATTTGGCTGGAGCAATAGCACAGCAGATAGGGCATTTGCATTGTATAAAACCAATCCAGGTTCAATCCCTATCATCTAATATGATCCCCGAAGGCTGCTAGGAGGACCCGAGCTCAGAACCAGAAGTAACCCCTGAGTACAGTAGGGTGTGGCCCCCAAATGAACAACAACAGAAAAATAGCATCTTGGGGCTGGGCAGTGGCGGTGGAGGTAAGGTGCCTGCCTTGCCTGCCCTAGCCTAGGACTGACTGCGGTTTGATCCCCCGGTTTCCCATATGGTCCCCCAAGCCAGGAGCGACTTCTGAGTGCATAGCCAGGAGTAACCCCTGAGCGTCAATGGGTGTGACCCAAAAACCAAAAAAAAAAAAAAAAAAGAAAAATAGCATCTTGGGGTGAGGGAAAGAGAGTATACTGCTTGCATGTGGTAGACCTTGATTCAATCCCCAGCATCCCATGCTTGCCCCACCGCCCCCACCCCAGGCCTCCAGGAGTAATTCCTGAGTACAGAGCCAAGAGTAACTCCTGAGCACTTCTGGTGTGGGCCTACAAGAAACAAACAAAAAAATACTCCCATGGGCCAAAGAGAAAGCACAGGAGGTAGGGAGTTTGCCATGGATACAGCTGACCTAGGTTCAATCCCTG
This sequence comes from Crocidura indochinensis, assembly GCA_004027635.1. Classification (NCBI taxonomy): domain Eukaryota; kingdom Metazoa; phylum Chordata; class Mammalia; order Eulipotyphla; family Soricidae; genus Crocidura; species Crocidura indochinensis. The sequence goes on from PVKC010032800.1 coordinate 7,316, forward strand.
ATATCCTATATGGTCACCTGAGCACTGTCAGGAGTGATTTCTGAGGGAGACCCAGGAGTAACCTGAGTGCCACTAGCTGTGACCCAAAAACCAAAAAAACAAACCAACAAAAATATATCCAAACAAACCAACAAGGTCGGAGTGGTGGCACAAGGGGTAAGGCGCCTGCCTTGCCGTGCTAGCCTAGAATGGACTGAAGTTTGATTCCCTGGCGTCCCATATGGTCTCCCAAGCCAGGAGCGATTTCTGAGCGCATAGCCAGGAATAACCCCTGAGCATCAACTGATGTGGTCCAAAAAAAAAAAAAAGAAATAACCTTAACCAAAACAAATTAACTTAACTGGTATCGTTTAATTTTTTTATGACTCTTTAGCCATTACAATGATCCTGATAAATGAACATTACTAAGTAGCAGATCCCAAATTTTACCTTATAAATAATTTCTGGTAAGAATGAGCAGACCATACTGTTATTATAGAGTTGAGGAAATTCCGTATATATTTGCTTTAGAGCATCTGTTGCCTATAAGACAAAAATTCCGTATTTATTTTTACAAGCTGTTCATGTCAAACAGTTCCAACCAATGACTATATTATGTCAAACCCTATAGGAATTATTGGAAGATTCATGTCTCTGTGAGCCTATTTTCTTTTATATGGGGGCCACCTTCCACCAGAGCCCTGACCATGCTGTGCTCAAGCTCTTGGGGACCACCCAAGTGGAACCCAGGGGCTATGGAGGGGTCACACTGGGAAGACACTCCTCTATCACTTGAGCTCCTCCTCACCTTCTTCCCCTGCATCTTTGCTGCACCTAAGAGGTGTTCTGCTGATTTATTGTCGTGTCAAGCTGCCCACCCATTTGATCACAATTTGGGACAGTACAGTGGAGGCAGGAAGTAAAACTGATGAGCTGGCACTGGGTGACTCACACTTGAATGTAGTTTGATTCACACAGATTGCAGTGCAGGCATCATTTGTTATTTGTTTTGTTTTGGGGTCACACCAGTGGATCTCAGGGGTCACTACTGGTTTTGCGCTTAGGAATCATGAGGGAATCACTGGGCTGCCAGTGATTGAACCCGGGTTCAGCTGTGTGTTTACTGCTCTGGCTCCCACCTGCTCCTTTATTCTCCCATTTTTGTGAATCAGATCCTAATGTTCTGCTCAATCTTGACCATAACAGAAAGCTTGAGAATAAGAGTGAAGGCTAATGCAATAAGAGCCCCAAAACATCAGGGAAACCTAAAGTACTCATTAAGTTGACATATTCTGGGGGTCAGAGAGATAGTACAATCAATGAGCAAAGCATTTTCTTTGCAAGTGGTTGACCCTGGTTCAATCCTCAGCATCCAATGTGGTAACCTGAGCATTATCAGGAGTGATTCCTGAATACAGAGACAGGAGAAACCCCTAGGTATTGCTGGGTGTGAGTCACACTCCCCCCTCCAATACATGTTCCTGTTTCTCTTTTCCCATTTTTTGGCAGTGATAAGGATCAAACCCAGAGCATCTGACATACAAGGTAAGTTCTCTACCCAAGATTAACCATGGTAATCTGAGATTTTTTTGGGGGGGGAGGGGGGTGTCATATCTGGCAGTGCTCAGAAATTACTCTTGGTAGGCTTGGGGATCATAGGAGATACTGGGATCGAACCTGAGTCAGCAAATGCCCTACTTGCTGTACTATCATTCTGGCCCCTGAGTGGATTCTTTTTTTTTGGTTTTTGGGCCACACCCGGTGACGCTCAGGGGTTACTCCTGGCTATTCGCTCAGAAGTCGCTCCTGGCAGGCACGGGGGACCATATGGGGAACTGGGGTATCGAACCGTAGTCTGTCCTAGGTTAGCGCAGGCACCTTATCTCCAGCGCCACCGCCCGGCCCCCCCTGAGTTGATTCTTAACTCCACTGTCCTACATGTTTTCAGAACTTCTTTTCTGGTGGAACAGCCAGGAATTCCTTTTTAGAGATTCCTGGTTATTCTAACATAGCCCAATTAGAAAACTAGACATGTAAAACTATCACTTTATCACTGACTTAGCCAGAGCCCCATTGCCCTTCTTCAAAATGGGGATTTTATTATACTAAAAAAGTACACATTATGGTCCATATTTCAGTTGTCAACAATCAGTTTTAACTTGATACCTTGGATTATAATATATTGTTAATGATATTAGAGGGGCTGGAGAGATATTATAATAGGTAAGGCGCTTGTCTTGCATGTGGCTAACCCAGGGTTGATCCCTGGCATCCCAAATGGTCCCCTGAGCACTGCCAGTAGCAATGTCTGACTACATGTCTAGAGGTGCTAGCCTAGGACGGATCATGGTTCGATCCCCCAGTGTCCCATATGGTCCCCCAAAGCCAGGAATGATTTCTGAGTGCATAGCCAGGAGTAACCCCTGAGCGTCAACAAGTGTGCCCCCCCAAAACAAAACAAACAAACAAACAAACAAACAAAAATCTAAAAAACAGAGGCTGGAGTAAAAGCACAGCAGTAGGGTGTTTGCCTTGGATGCGGCTGACTTGGGTTTGATTCTTGGCAACCCATATGAACCTGCCAGGAGTGATTTTTGAGAGCAGAGCCAGGAATAAACCCAGAGTGCCATTGGGTGTGGCTTCAAAACAAACAAACAAAAAACTATAAAACAAAACAAAATACAGCCTCAAATAGATAATTTGGTTCTAATGAGTAAAACTTAAGTGAAATTTTATTATAAAAAGCTACACATGGGCTGGAGTCATAGTAAAGCAGGTAGGGCATTTGTCCTGCACATGGCCAACCCAAGTTCAGTTCCTAGCATCCCATATGGTCTTCTGAGCCTACCAGGAGTAATCCCTAAGCACAGAGCCAGGAATAACCTCTGAGCATTGTCAGATCAGCCCCAAAACAAAAACACAAAAAGTCATACATATATGAAGAAAACTTTAGTAATTTTTGTTTGTTTTTGGGTCACATCCAGCGGCACTCAGGGGTTACTCCTGGCTCTGCGTTCAGAAATCACTCCTGGCAGGGTTGGGGACCACATGGGATGCTGGGAATCAAACCAGTCTGTCCTTGGTTGGTTGTGTGTGCAAGGCAGACGCCCTACCACTGTGTTATCTCTCCGGCTCCCAAACTTTAGTAATTTTCTGATAAAAATATAAACACTCCAAACAAAGAAACCAAAAACTATGGAAGGAGTAGGAATCATATAGAAGGGATAAATCTACATAAAAGACAAATATCTTATTAGTAGAGTCAAAGTGAAAGTATAGTGGGGGCTTCCTTGAATATGGCCAACTTGGATTCGATTTTTTACAACTCATATGGTCTCCTGAGCACTGCCAGAAATAATTCCTCAGCACAGAGCTAGAAGTAAACCCTGAACACTGCTGGGTATGGTCCAAAGTCAACCAAACAAAGTTTCGGAGGGTTGACTATTTGCTGAAAGATGTGAATTTTTTGCGATGTGCACTTTCAAAAAGCAAACACATTATCATTGCTAAAAGATAATTTAAGGCAACCAAATAATAATAATAAAAACCAGTTCATTTTGCAAATGACTTCTGAAACAAAGTGACTGCTATGGTAAGAACTGTCCTTTGGGACCCAAGAGATAGTATAGGGGGAAGGGCACTTGCCTTACACGAGGTAGACCTGATTTGATCCCCAATATCCCTGAGGATCCCTTGAGTACCAATTGGAGTGATTCCTGAGTGCAGAGTCAGGAGTGGCAACCGATGAGCATTGCCAGGAATGGCCCAAAAACCTAAAGAAGAGAATTGAACTATACCTTATTTGCATTGCTCTTGACATCAAAGAAGATTTTGAGGTTATACTTTAGGCATTCTGTGACCGCTTCCCTCAGAGTAGGAATTTTTTCATCAGGGAAATCATTCCTAGGAGAAAGGGGAGAGGAGCCGAGCGTGCATCGCAGGAAAAAGGAGAAAAGTTTAGTGGAGACATTTGACAGATGCCTTCCAAGGAAAGGAAAGGAAAGCAAAGAGAGTTTCCCCATGTTCTTTCTCCAAACATATCAAAGTCCCAGGGCAAGTTATTTTATGGACTGAAGCAAATGATCAGTTATTCATGGCCAAAGAAATCAACAATCCCCCAAATCTCTAGGCATTATCTTAATATCCATCACATTCATAACATCAATAATCCTACTTAGCAGGACCAGAGTGATGGCACAGAGGATAGGTTGCTTTGCATGCAGCCGACTCTGGTTTGATGCCTGGCATCCCATATGGCTTCCTGAGCCTGCTAAGAGTGATTTCTCTTTTTTTTTTGGGGGGGGGGGGCGGGGGCCTTTGGGCCACACCCAGTAGCACTCAGGCTCTGCACTCTGCATTAGTACTCCTGGCTCTGCACTCAGATCGCTCCTGGAACTGGATTGAAAGCACAGCAGTAGGGCGTTTGCCTTGCACATGCCTGACCTGGAACAGATCCAAGTTTGATCCCCAGCATCCCATATGGTCCCCCGAGCCTACAGGGATGATTTCTGAGTGAAGAGCCAGGAGTACTAATGGGTGTAGCCTAAAAACAAAAAACAAAAGCATAACAGAAATCAATTCTGGCAGGCTTGGGGGGGACCATATGGGATGCCAGGGATTGAACCCGTGTCTATTCTGGGTCCACTGTGTGAAGGCAACCACCCTACCATTATGCTATCGCTCCAGCCCCAGGAGTGATTTCTGAGTGCAGAGCCAGGAGTAACCCTTGAGCACTGCTGGATGTGGTCCAAAAATCAAAATCCAAAAAACCAAAAAAAAAAAAAAAAAAAAAACCAACCTTACTTAACAAGGGACAGGGTAATATGCCATTTTGGAGAACTTAAATTTAATTTTAAGATTTAAAATTGTACTAAGATTTAAAATTGTACTAAGATTTAAAATTGTACTGAAAATGTTCTATAGCAGGTGCTTATAGCTATAATGGGTAAGAAGGGGAGGGGAAGCTGTGCCAACATCCTGTCCGGGAGAGAAACACCTAATGAAAGGGAAGGAATGAATGACAGAGTCTGAGGTACAAAGTATTTAGTGTTTGGCTAATTCAACCATGGGACCCTTTTCCTACAGAACCTCTCAGAAGATAACAAATCTCTCTCTCTCTCTCTCTCTCTCTCTCTCTCTCTCTCTCTCTCTCTCTCTCTCTCTTTCTCTCTCTCTTTCTCTCTCTCATTTTACTTGCTTTCTCTCCTTCCCTCTGGCTATATGACTGATCAGACAGTTGACGACAGAGGTGTTATGTGTGGTTATATATTTTGGGTTATATGTTGTGGCATCAGGATTATATGTAGCATGCAGGGGAGTCATTGGAGACTGAGCAGACAGCCTCACACTTACGAGGCAGGTGCCGTCCTACTGAGCCCTGACACCAGGCCCGAGACCTTTCACTATTCAGATGACAAAGGACACAGGGCAAAAAGAAACAGCATGTTGGGGACATTTCTTTGGTAACTTGGGTGAAAAATAGCTATTATTTTTGAATGTAGTATTTAATGTAAGCAGGGGAGAAATTCTCTCTGAAAGTAGGGCTGATTAAGTTACACTGCCCCAAAAGTAAAATATTTGGCTTTTGACAGCGATCAGGCAAGAAAAAAATATCAAGGGTAGCCAGATAAGAAAGAAAGAAGTCAAGTTCTCAATGTTTGCAGATGATATGATACTATATTTAGAAAACCCTAAAGAGTCTACCAAAAAGTTTCTAGAGGGGCCAGAGAGATAGCACAGCAGTAAGGCGTTGGCCTTGCATGCAGAAGGATGTTGGTTCAAATCCCGGCATCCCATATGGTCTCCCGAGTCTGCCGGGAACGATTTCTGAGTGTTGAACCAAAAGTAACCCCTGAGCACTGCCGGGTGTGACTCAAAACACAAAAACCAAACAAACAGACAAAAAGTTTCTAGAAACAATAGAATCATATAGCAAAGTGGCAGGTTACAAAATTAACACCCAAAAATCAATGGCCTTCTTATACACCAATAATGGTAGAAAAGAAATAAACATTAAAAAAAAAATCCGGTAAGGTGCCTGCCTTACTGCGCTAGCCTTGGACGGACCGCCCCATATGGTCCCCCAGGCCAGGGGCGACTTCTGAGCACATAGCCCGGAGTAACCCCTGAGCTTCACTGGGTGTGGCCCAAAAACCCAAAAAAAAAAAAAAATCCTATTCACATTAGTGTCACAAAAACTCAAGTACCTTGGAGGCAACTTAACTAAAGAGGGGCTGGAGAGTTGGCACAGCAGTAGGGCATTTGCCTTGCACACAGGACTAATCATGGTTCGAATGTTGTTATCCCATATGATCCCGAGCTTGCCAGGAGGATTTCTTTTTCTTTTTTTTTTTTGGTTTTTGGGTCACACCCGGCAGTGCTCAGGGGTTACTCCTGGCTCCATGCTCAGAAATTGCTCCTGGCAGGCTCGGGGGACCATATGGGGCACCGGGATTCGAACTGATGACCTTTGGCATGAAAGGCAAACGCCTTACCTCCATGCTATCTCCTGGGCCCCGCCAGGAGGATTTCTAAGTGCAGAGCCAGGTGTAACCCCTGAGCACCGCTGGGTGTGGCCTCAAAACAAACAAACAAACAAACAAACAAACAAACAACAACCAAAAGAGGTGAAAGACCTATACAAAGAAAACTACAAAACACTGCTTCAGGGAGCCGGGAGGTGGCGCAGGAGGTAAGGTGCCTGCTGCCTTGCCTAGGACGGACCACGGTTCGATCCCCCGGTTCCCATATGGTCCCCCGTGCCTGCCAGGAGCAACTTCTGAGTACATAGCCAGGAGTAACCCCTGAGCGTCACTGGGTGTGGCCCAAAAACCAAAAACCAAAAAAAAAAAAAAAAA
>PVKC010032801.1:0-14153 GCA_004027635.1 Crocidura indochinensis
CTAACTACTATACCATCACTCTGGACCCAGGCGTATGTTTTTCTTAACCCAGAAAGAAAACTCAAAAAATAAACCAGGCGAGGGGCCGAAGAGATAGCACAGTGGTAGGGTGCTTGCCTTGCAAGCAGTCGATTCAGGACGGAAGGACGGTAGTTCGAATCCTGGCATCCCATATGGTCCCCTGTGTCTGCTGAGAGCAATTTCTGAGTGCAGAGTAACTTCTGAGCACCACCGGGTGTGACCCAAAACCCCCCAAAAATAAAAAATAAAGAACCAAGTAGTTTCTCACTGAGGCAGCCACCAGCTAGCTCTCCAAGGAAGACAGGTGTGGGTTGGCAGCTCTCCCTTCCTCTGCCACTTTCCTTCCACCCTCAGATCAAAACTATCCCATAGGGAGCAGGAGGAGGCAAGGAGGGAGAACCCCCAGCCTGACACCCCACCCTGTCCCCATCATCCCCCCCTACACCCCATACCAGTGCCAAGGACCCACCTGCCGGTAGCGACGCTCCGAGCACACCTTGCAAAGCCCATTGAAGCGGTTCATGGCTGTGGGAGCTGCTGTAGTCGCTGCCCCATGAAAACCCAGCTCTCCCCCCAGCCGCGGGGGCTGCACTGCGCCCCGCCAGCCTGGCATGACCGCCCTGGGAAGCGGCCCCGCAGAAGAATGCCAGGAAATCACCTCTCACCTCCCTGGGCCCTGTCTGTACTGTGTGCCTCTGCCGATAAGCCAAAGGCTTCCTGAAACCTCCGAAGCACAAGGAAGGGGGAGAGTTTTATATTAAAATTCCTGTCAACTCGTTAGTATTCTCCAGACCCTGCGGGGAGAGGGCGCCTTTGTTCCCCTGGCACTCCCCATTCTCCGCCTGGGTCCCCTTTGTCATTTCAGTGTTCTCACCAACACCCCTCCCCTGGCTGGAGGGAAACTAAGCAGAAAATACAGCATAACTGTGCTCTGGGACAATACAGAAGTCAGGCCCCAAGATCATTCTCAATGGACCCAGAAAACCCCAGGGCACTAGAGGACACTGGGGACCCCCACTTCAGACAGGCAACATAAAACAAAAAGGGCCCAAGACATAGTCCAGTGGGGAAGGTGCCTGTCTTGAACTCAGTCAACCCAGGTTCGATTCCTGGTACCCATAGGGTTCCCAGAGCAATCCCAAAAGTAAGCCCTGAGTTGTATTGGCTGTGATCCAAACCATCCTCCCCTCCAAAACTTTTTGGAGTCAGGGATTTGCTTGTCACACAGTAGGTATTTCAAAGTTTTGGGGGGGACTGGGGAGGCAGCTCAAAGGAACGAAGAAGCACCCAGCATGTAGAGGTCCATGCTTGATCCCTGGCACTGCTTGTTCTCCTGTTTGGCTGAGAGAAAACCCTGAGCACTGCTGGGTGTGGCCAGCGAACAAAAACAAAAAGAATAAAAACAAAACACAACCAAAACCAAACCAAAAGTCAGTTGTTTCCTCAGGCATTAGCGTCTGAAGAGAGATGATAAAGCTACAAGGAGAAGGGGACATGGTGGGGCCCTGCCTCCCTATTTGACCCTGAATTTGAGGGACTATCCCGGGAAAGGGAGAAATGGATGGGTGGGTGTGGGGGGAAGTTGAGCCCCTTGCTGGTGGTGTTAGAGTTTAACAATAATTTCCAAGCAAACCCAGCCTGCCTCAGGGGTTACTCGTGGCCCTGTACTCAGAAATCATTCCTGGCAGGCTCGGGGGACCATTCACATGCAGGGAATTGAACCCAGGTCTATCCTGGGTAAGCAGTGTGCAAGGCAAAGTCCCTATAGCTGTGATGGGGGAGGCACACCCAGCGGTGCTCAGGGATTACTCCTGGCAAGCTAGGGAAACCATATGAAATGGACCCTGGAACTGGCCATATGCAAGACAAACACATTGCTATCATTCCAGCTCCTCACTCATTTTCTTATATATTTTTAGGTTTGGGGGTCACACTTGATGATACTAAGGGATCACTTCTAGCAGACCTTAAGGGGCCATAGGGGGTGCCAGGGATCTAAATATGCAAGGCAAGAACCCTTTACACTGTGCTAGATCTTTATCCGACCTATCTTCTTGTTATCAGAGTTCCCCTTTGCACAGTTTTGGCTGTGAGACAGAGGACAGGCCACTAAGGATTTTGGGCCTTGCAACGAGGAGAATGAGCAGGTAATTGTTCCCTCTGCTCCAGCTGAGTCTCTGATTGGGTCCTGGGGAGTCCAGAAAAGTCAAAGTCTATTTAGAACAGTGTTTCGGAGCCACAGAGTCTGCGCATGAAAGAAATTCAGCTGCAAGCCGACTTCCTGCATCACCAGGATCCTGGTCGGTGGTGGCCTTGTTACCGTGCAAGTCGACACCGTGAGGCTCTGCTCCCTATTCTCTCTACCTGGCAGGCAGACTCAGCCCCAGATCCAAAGGACCTCACAGATCCCACAGAAGCAGAAACATATTCGATCTGCAGGAAGACCCCCAAACAACAATGATTTTACCCAGATACCACTCCATGCAACAGTAGCTAGCACCAGGTTCTGGGTGAGTGGACATAATAAATGGGAATGACATGACTTGGGCTTGCTGGCCACAACTCCAGTTCCAGCCAACCTGATACCTTTTACAGCTAGAGGCTGGAGGGTCCTAAGGGCAGGGATTAGCTGGTTCTGGGTTCAGTGATAGCATCTAACTCAAGAAGACATTCTGTCAGCCATGAAAAAGAGAGTGAAGAACAGAATAAAACACACTGGCCGTGTTTGCTGGGTTCAGACACTTTGAGGTGAGATATTGTTGTGGAAAATGGCAATGCTTCTGCTGTGCTCAGAGTCTGCTCCATCTCCATCACCCAGTGTAGCTACAGAGACCTCTGGGTACCTCATCTGGAAGTCATGGCCGCCTCATGACAAGAGGAGAAGGACCAGCTCTCTATTCCTCCCTCTCAGTGATAGACACAAATACAGGTCCCTGTCTGGTCTCACAGAGAGCTAGAGGGAAGTAGGGAGAAGTCACCCAATGCCCTTTAAAGGTGACCTGCATTGAGAATTCCACAGAACTAAGCAGGACATTGTGTCTCAGGCTCCTCTCTGACTGATGGAGGGGTTTCCCCACGGAGGGAAATGCCTGGAAGCAAAGGGGCAAGAAAGAAATGACAGCTCAAGTTACCCACAATCAGAGAGGTTCAGAAGCTGCCATTTCCATGGGAACAATAGCTGACTGTCTATCATCCTTTCCAGGAATATGAGTTACCCAGGAAATACACAGAAATGCAGCTCTAAAATATGGACTCCTGAGGCCAGAGAAATGAGTCTGGGTGAGATATTGGTCTAACATGTGGCCAACCTGGATTCTATCTCCTGGACTATATATGGTCCCTCTGAGGACCGCCAGGAGTGACCCCAGAGCACCACAAGGTTCTGTCCTAGTGGCTCAGGGCACTCTTGAAGTGGCCTTCCAGGCACCTAGCACAATACACACAAGCAGCGCCACATCCCTGATCCCAAGTACTAGAACAAGAGTCCTAAAATTTTTTTTTTCTGTTGAATTTTTTTTGCTTTTTTTTAAAATATATTTTATTGTATTTAAACACCTTGATTACATACATGATTGTGTTTGGGTTTCAGTCATGTAAAGAACACCACCCATCACCAGTGTAACATTCCCATCACCAATGCCCCAAATCTCCCTCCTCCCCACCCAGCCCCCGCCTGTACTCTAGACAGGCTTTTAATTTCCCTCATACATTCTCATTATTAAGACACTTCAGAATGTAGTTATTTCTCTGACTAAACTCATCACTCTTTGTGGTGAGACTCATAAGGTGAGCTGGAACTTACAGCTCTGAGAGTCCTAAAATTTTTATACAGGGGGCCAGTTCACTATCCTTCAGACCATTGGAAAAGTCGGACTATAATTTAAAAATAAAAACAACCTGTGAACAAATTCCTAAGCATACTGCACATATCTTATTTAGAAGTAAGAAGACAAAATGGGGGTAAATACAATATTTAAAATGAAGAACAAGTCAAGTTAAATCAACAAACCTAACAGTATTTCAATGGGAGCTATGGGCCTGCTTTTAGCAAGCCATAGGTTGAGGATCCCTGTCTGAGGCTGAGATATGTGGTACATATCTCACACATGCACACTTTGGGCCCAGACAAATTGGCAACTAAGACAGGCAGTGGTGGTGGCAGCAAAAACACCTTTTGTGACAGATAAATGTCCTCAGTGGGCTGAATATGGCCCATTAGCCATAGTTTGAGGATGCCTGTACCACAGCATCAGGTCCAAACACCAAGTGACCCTGTATTAGATTTTTTTGTTTGTTTGTTTTGTTTTGTTTTGTTTTGTTTTTGGTCACACCCAGCAGTGCTCAGGGGCCATTTCTGGCTCTATGCTCAGAAATCACTCCTGGCAGGCTCAGGGGACCATATGGGATGCTAGGATTCAAACCACCGTCCTTCTGCATGAAAGGCAAATGCCTTACCTCCATGCTATCTCTCTGTATCAGTTTTCAGGTGCTTTCTTGGCTAGGGATCCCTCCTGATTCCAGGGCTTGGCCAGGAGTGGATACACAAGATGCCAGTTGGCTGTGCCCACCTACCTGGATGTTCTCCCCATTCTCAATGTCCTCAACTCCTGGCATTCGTAGCAGGGGATCTGTGAGGGAACAGAGCAGAGGTAGGAAGTTTGAAGTTTCTGCAGCATATAAAGATGACTCCCATTGGGAACCAGATCACTCACCACCTCTGGAATGTGAGTACTAGGCCTGGAGGTGGAAGGACAGGACATCCAGGGATGGGGAGAAAGCCTAAGTCCTGAGCCTTGGGAGACACATGACCAGTGCATGCACAGAGCAAAGACCCCAAGGTCATAGGGCAGACTGCAGGGAACTTAGGAGCCTCATATAGGCCTCAGAATGTAGGGACTGATTGCTCTGAGGCAGGAGGCGAGCAGGGAATGCATGGCCTGAAAGAGTCAGGATGGGAAGCACATACCTCTTCTGGGGGGTCGTAGACGCCGCCGGGCCACCTTCAGGTGCTTGGTCTGGCCCAGGTTCTCCCCGAGGAGGTAGTACCAGCCGCTGATCTCCTGTCATGAGACAGGTGGAATGCTCAAAGGGGCAGCCATAGGCCCCCTCAAAAGGCAGCAGTTGGGCAATCTCCGTTGCAGACATATAGTTAGCCTCCTTGGGTAGGCTTGGGGCACTTCTACCTCTAGGAAGTCCCTCTGGATGTTCCCCTCCAGAGTCTCCAGAGAATCTACTATCCACCTGCAGGCCTGCTCCCTCCCACACCGGGCTGGCACAGACCCCTGTACAGACTTGCACGGTACCCAGTACATAGGAGGAGCCCTACATAGAGGTTGACAGGACAGCCAGCCAGGAGGGACTAGAGGGATGCAGAGATCAGAAAGGAGACACAATGCCATAGTGGATATCTTTTAAGGAAGCTCCTCTCAGAGGAGCACTTTCTTGGGTTCAGTGACACTGAGGTAATATGGGGGACCTTCACACAGGATCAAGGATGCTTCACCCTTGTCAGCCCCCGATTTCACTTCTGAAACTCAAAACCAGGAAATGGAGCCAAGGGGCATGTCCAGAGCAGAACATAGGATGTCCCCTGGGAAGGTGACAGGAGCTCACAATGCCCTACTCAAAAGCTCAGAGTGGTGCAGGGAAGATCGGTGAATGGATAGGACATGAGACATGGGGTTCTCTGGGTCTTCAAGGCCCTGCCAACATGAAGGACTCAGCCAATCCATGAGCACTTGCTCAAGCCCAAAACACATGGCTTGGAAGACACCAGGGTCCCCAGGGCCCAGTATCAACCCCGCCCACCTCCTCCAGGCAGTGCTGGGTGACCAAGGTAGACACTTAGAGCCTCCTGAGAGAACAAGGGGACACCAGCATTATGCACTAGAACAATGAAGAAGATGCCCCAAATTGCAGTCACACAAATGGGCTCAGAGCAGTTCCTCAAGCTTCAGGATACTGATTGTAAGGAAAACTGCTTCAAGGGACACCCATTTTACGAGGCTATGCTTTTCAGGGGACACAGATTCAGGGGAAACTTTTTCACGAGGACACCCATTTTAGGAAGTTACACCATTTCCAGGAGTTATACTGTATCATGGGAGACAAATTTAAGGAATACTGTTTTAGGGGGATACCATTTTGATGGGACACCGTTTCAGGAAGGACAAAGGAGATACCCATTTCAGGGTACACCATTTCAGGAGGCACCATTTTGGAAGGGTACACCATTTCAAGGAGTACCCATTTTAAGGGGGACACCATTTCAGGGGACACTGTTTCAGAGGGGACATCATTTCAGGGAGGCACCATTCATAGACCAAAATACCATGCAAGAGCTGCCAGATTAAGGCCATTCCTCACTCAAGGGGAAATCCCTGCCTGAAACTTCCATGGGACCTACCTTTTGTGGGGTAAGGAGGGACTTCACCCCGAAGCTCATGCAGCCAATGAGTCTGCTCTGTCTGGGAAAACAGGGAGACAAGAACCAGAGTGAATCTTGTACAACCCGTGGGTTACAGGAGTCTCAGAAGTGGGTCTTGTTACTGGCAATGAGCAGAGTCCACTGAGAACCCAACTTCCGTTTACGTTACTCTTTCTACATGACCAAGAACTGAATCCGAGGTTTGGAGCAATAGCACAGTGGTAGAGCATTTGCCTTGTACATGCCCAACTCTGGACAGACCCCAGTTCAATTCCCAGCATCCCATATGATCCCCTAAGCCTTCGGATGCGACTTCTGAGTGCAGAGCCAATAGTAACCCCTGAGAACTGCTGGGTGTGGCCCCAAAACAAAACAAAACAAAACAAAGAATTAGACTCAGGGGCCCATGCATATGAGGCTATGAGGCACTCTCTCAAGTACCAAGTGCCTGAAAAATGATCTGGAAACCAGAGAGGGCAAAGCTGATGTGGCATGGAGCTTCCCTCACTAACCCAGGTACTCAGCACCACCTCCCAGGTTCTTACTCTTCCTGAAGATTCTCAAGAGCTCATCCCTGGGTGAGCACAGAGTATCCTCCTCTGTAGCTGTCACTTCATACATGTCTCCAGCCCAGGACATTTGGTCAGTCTCAGAGCCTAGCCCCAATGAAGAACCCAACCAGCACAGCACAGATCAGGTCTAGCTTGCCAAGTCAGCAAAGCAGGTTTCCTGGTGGTGACAAAAGGATGCACTAAAATACAAGCTCCCAGCAGCCCTCAAGATCTGGTTGATACTTGGCTGCTTCCAATTAATATGGCTGCACAAAGCCATCTCTTCTGTAAGAGGAAACAAAGATTTCCCAGGTGCAACTGAAGGAAAAAAGATGTCCCATTTACCACTGCCCTTCGTGTGGAGATACCCACACAGGAGGATGCAACGAAAGGAAGACCTAGCAGGTAGGACCAGAGAAATTTGTTTTTCCTCTTTGGGTCTGCAACATTTTCAAATTTGTACCAGGGATATGAATTTTTTGTTGTTGTTGAAGGGTAGGCTGTGCTTAGGCTTAATTCCTGGCTCTGAGCTCAGGAATCATTCCTGGTGGTACATAAATGCCAGGGATTAAACCTGGGTATGCCACATGCAAAACCAATGCCTTCACTCTTGTGCTATCTCTGGACTCAGCCAGAATTCCAATTGCTTTTAGTGGTACACATAAATATGCCATTGCTTCTATTCTCCCTGATTCTCCCAACACTGTTGCTGGTGTTTTCATTTGTCTCCCCTTTTTCGTGACCCCAGCCCAGTTTGCTCCTGTCTGTGGGCTTCTCAAGCTATCAGGTTCATCAAGCTATAAGGTGAGTAAGTGGATCATAGTAAATCCTGGAGAGGTGTCTCTGATAGCTGAGGGCCCATGGGTGAAGGACAGGGCTATAAATGCAGAACATCAAGGTCAAAGATGGTATGAGCTGATTGGGGGGTTGATGGAGACCAGAGATGAGTATTCCAGGAATTAGGTCAGAGAAAGCAGAGGGACTCTAGCTAGTGGCTCACTCCAGAACCTTCCTAAAAAAAAAAAAAAAAAAAAAAAAACAACAACAACTGGAAAGTTCTAGGTCCTGTAGTTCCCAGGAAGTCCTGCTCATGAGTACAGAGAGAGCTGTCCTGGGAATCACCCCACCATGCCTGGCCCACTCCTCTGTAAGCACAAACTGTTCTTCAGAGAGGGAACCCTGCTGGTCTGGGGCCAAACAAAACTGGCTTCTTACAGACAAGTTCAGCTATGTGAGATATGCAAAGGCAAAAACCCAGGGCACAGATCCTCAAATGAATGTACACAGGGCTGGAAAGATGGTACCGTGGGTAAGGTGCTTGCCTTGCAAGCAGCAGACCCTGACTTCACTAGGCCCCTCTTCACTAACACTGCCCGGGATCACTCCTGAACACAGAGCCAGGAATGGCTTCTGAACATCACCAGCGGTGCCCTCCAAACAACAATAAGCCCTGACACACCCAAAGATAAGGAGAGGAATTATAAGGCTAGAGAACTACCTTATATACATAAGGTCTGGTCCTAGGTCTAATCCTTTACACCGAGTGCCCTCCAGGACTTCTGGGGGAGTCCCCTACCTAAAAACAAAAACTATTTCATCGGTTTGCCCTACAGTGTGTACTGTGCACCCAGCTTTGTCTCCCCAGGCACTTTCACTCAGACACTCTTTTTTTTTTTTTTTTTTTTTTTTTTTTTTTTTTTTTTTTTTTGTTATTTGTTTGTTTTAGTTTTGGCCCATACCCAGTGATGCTCAGTGGTTACTCCTGACTATGCACTCAGAAATTGCCCCTGGCTTAAAGGACCATATGGAATACTGGGGGATCGAACCGTGGTCCATTCTAGGTTAGTGCGTGCAAGGCAAATTCCATACCGTCTGCACCACCACTCTGGCCCCTCACTCAGGTACTCTTGCTCTCTCTCTGCACCCATTTCCTCCATCCTTGCCCCCAACACTCAAAGCCACATGATCAATCTGTCCAGAGAGGATGCCAGCATCACCCTAAGAAAGAGCCCACCTCCCCAGCACTGAAGTCACATCTCTTTCTTTTTTGGGGGGGGTCACACCGAGCAGTGCTCAGGGGTTACTCGTGGCTCTATGCTCAGAAATCGCTCCTGGCAGGCTTGGGGACCATATGGGATGCCGGGATTCGAACCACCATCCTTCTGCATGCAAGTCAAACACCCCACCTCCATGCTATCTCTCCGGCACCACACATTTCTTTCTTGAGAAGCAGTTATGCCACCATTAATGGATGGTGAAATAGGGGGGCTCCCTATAGTGACCATCAAAGAGACAATTTCAGTTTAACCTTGTCAGACCCCCACAAGTGTCCTGGACACCAACTTCATTTTGCTTATCATCACCTTCTGCATTGGCCAGGCAGAATCTAGCTACCACACCACTGAGCTGGGTGCCTTTCCTCCATTGATGTGTCTTGCTTACTCCATCTTCAAGCAAAGTGCTTTAGGGCCAATAAAAGCTGTTTCTTCCCATGCTTCCATAAACAGAATATTCATTCCCGTTGTCGAGTGCTTGGAGAACGCTAAATGGTTAATAGCCTCCTATGAGCTTTGCTTCCTGCAAAGGTGTCTGCACTGAGCTTGTGATGATCCGGCCTGAGAAAATTGTGCTGATTGATGCCCGTAAGCAAGAGCATATAGCTAAGTGTTCTTCAATTAGCTACCTCTTGTGCTTGCTTTTTGAAAAATCTCTGGGGAAAGTCAATAGGACTACATGGCAATCCACCCATCTGCTTGTTAACTTGGGACCAAGTGTTCACCCTGGAGACGACCAGGAATGTCTCTGAGTGCAATAAAAAAAAAAATTCAAGAACCAAGCCCTGGTTACTTTTGAAAGTGAAGCCCTAAGCTCAGGGCCAGTGCCCTGGGAGAAGGCTTGACAAATGAGTGAATCCATCATGCCCGGGGTTGGCAGGCACTGGGCAAAGAGCCGCAGCATGAAGGAAACAAGACAAACATGCAAGAATTTAAATAGTAGTTCAAGAGAGCTATTCAGAAGATGTTGCAGGGAAGGTGACTGACACATGAGCAGCTCAGGCAGCAAGTGCTGGAAACTCTGAAGGTGGAAAGCAGTAAGGGATGGAAGGCTTAGTGAGTTAATTTAGAGAGAGGAAGAAGAACAGCATGTTAGACAGGGAGAACAGCTGGCATGAAGGCTCAGAGGTAAAACTTCGTCAGACATTTACAGGGAGTTCTAGTTGGTGTAGTCCACTGTTGCCACACCCCTAATCCTCCTGCTTAAGTTTACCTACAAGAGCCACCCATTCCTGGGAGGGGTCTTGGGGAATGAATACTACCTGTAACTTTACCTGCAAGACCCTCCCATTCCTGGGAGGGGTCTGGGGAAGGTAAGATAAGATAAGGGATTTTGCCTGGATGCAGCATGGAGGAGAAAGCAAGACAGAGAGATGGCTAAGGAAGAAAGTACTATGCAGGGTTGAATAGGGATCCAGCATAAATGGTTATGATATAGGCTGCACACGTTGGCCAGGGCAAATAAAGATGTTATCTCTCTGGAAGCCTGCCTGTGAGTGAGTTCTATACCCTCTATACCCGCCGCTCTCCTGGACGCAGATACCCAGCAACTGAAGGGGGTTGCAGAGCCTTGTGGCCTGGGATGGCAGAGAAAGGACCCTCCATGTGTCCACCACCATCCAAGCCCATCCTAAGGGCTATAATTCTACAGTCCACTATTATGTGTGTTTAGGGACCACCAGGGCTGCACCGAGCCGTGCTTGAGAGTTGGTTCCATGCTAAGACCCCAACTCTGGGCATTGCATTGCACGTGTTCTACCCCTTGAGCCACATTCTCAGCTATGGCTCCATTAACTTTTGAACCTAGGGTAGAAGGCCTTGTGTAAAACTAAAAAGCATTTCTTTTTTTTTTTTTTTTTGGTTTTGGTTTTTGGGCCACACCCAGTGGTGCTCAGGGGTTACTCCTGGCTCTGCACTGATGCACTCAGAAATCACTCCTGACAGGCTCAGGGGACCATATGGGATGCTGGAAATCAAACCCGGGTCCACCCTGGGTTAGCATCATGCAAGGCAAATGCCCAACCACTGTGCTATCCCTCTGGCCCCTAAAAAGCATAGTTTTGAAAGAATGATCTCTCTCTCTCTCTCTCTCTCTCTCTCTCTCTCTCTCTCTCTCCTTAAAACATTTTTTGTTACAGGCTTTTGCTCAATCTGGGAGCACAGGAATTTTGGGGTCACACTTGTGTTCAGGGCTTACTCCTGACTCTGTACTCAGGAATAACTCCTGGCTCCACCCAGGAGATCATATACAGTGACAGGAATTGAACCAGGATCACCCTGAACCCCATACTATCTTTCCAGCCCCCAACCTATGCTGAATAGGCTGATTTGAAACACATATGTTGAATAGCTGGTTTGAAATGCCTCTTTCTCACCTTTCCTTAATGTTGTTTCTTGTGCCTAATTATAAGCTTTTGAGCATCACAGCACTACGCCTGGGACTCTGAGGACCCGTGTAAAATAGTGACAGACCCTATATATATGATACACCGTGAGCATATGCGCCAGAAATCACTGTGTCCTTAGTATAAGAGTCCTTATGCTTCAAACATAGCCACGAGTGTGTGTGGGCATGTACTTTGACTCGGTACTTAATCTTAACACTCTCCCCAGGATTGTTCCCCAGTCTCTTGTTCTGGAAATGCTATGATTAATACTAGAATACCAGTAACAATCACAATTGCCTAGTATTGTGCAGAATTTTTGAAAAGCTCATCAACATGGTTAAGTTTCTATTATTTGTGCCAGAGCGAAAATATAGAGATTAGGGCACATACCTTGTTAGATTTCTTGGGGACCGGGCTGTGGCGCTGGAGATAAGGTGCCTGCGCTAACCTAGGACGGACTGCGGTTCGATCCCCCGGTTCCCCATATGGTCCCCCGGGCCTGTCAGGAGCCACTTCTGAGCGAATAGCCAGGAGTAACCCTGAGCGTCACCGGGTGTGACCCAAAAACCAAAAAAAAAAAAATTTCTAGCATCCCTTTAGGGTCCCCTGAGTCCTGCTAGGAGTGATCGATCCCTGAACACAGAACCAAGAGTAAGTCCTGAGCCCCCCCACCCCAGATTAATCCCAAATTTAAAAACAAAACTCCAAATAAGAAATTACTATTAATTTCTGGTGGTAGAGGAAGGGGCACCTCCAAGGAATGTTCAGGGGATCCTGGCTATATAACACAAAGCCTGACAGAGGTTCTCAGGGGCCACCAGGCCATTTTAGGGTGCTCGGGGGTTATGCAGATCTAGGGATTAAACATTGGCTGAGTGTCTATCAGGCAGATGCTCCAGTTCTCTAAATTATCTGCCAATTTTGTCCACCATATTCCAGAAGAAAATTATGACTGCTGATACTTTCCAGGTAGTCTGATCCTGCAGGTACCTCTGTGACATATACAGGGGAAAGGGGACAGCTTCCCCTTTCTGCATGAGTTAAACAGCGGAGTGCCATTCCCTATAGTATATATCCTTTGACAGAAATGGTCCATATCTGAGACTCAACCTTATCAAACATCAAGCCACCAAATTTGTTTTGTAGCTACAAATCCTGGGCACCTAAATATCTTATAATAGTGTCAGCCCAGTAGTATCATGGGAAATCTGTTGGGAAAATTATCTGATAATCTACCAAGCTCAGTGAACCTAAACAGTAACACAGAAGGCTCAACGGAGTATGAACAGAGCCTGGTAAATCCTTAGACATGATTGTAGTCACAACATGGAGACATATAACCATCATTTCAAAGTGATCCTTGTTGATCTAAGTTCTGAAAATTCCATCTTCCTTTGTGTTGTTGTAACAAACAATAAGAAGTAAATTGTGTTTGTGTCTATCTGGAGGCAGGCTAAGGTTATAAGAGGGAGATTGGGGGAAGCGGTAAAGGAAGAGTCACACTGATGGTGGGATTGGTGTTTGAACATTTAGTGAATTTAAAAATTTTCTTTAATTGAATCGCCATAAGATACTCAGTTACAAAATATAAAAATAAAAGAGATATGCAGTTATTTGTTAATGATTGCAATCTCTAACACCCTTCACCAGTGCACATTTCCAGCCACCAATGCACTCAGTTATCATTCCACCCCAACCCATTCTGGTAGACATTTGTCTATTTGTCTTCTCTCTCTCTCTCTCTCTCTCTCTCTCTCTCTCTCTCTCTCTCTCTCTCTCTCTCTCTCCCATTTAGGCACTGCGGTTTGCAATATTGTTTCTGAAGGGGCACCATGTATATTCCTTTATCTCCTTTTAGCACCCAGTTCTTATGCAGAGTGATCATTTTCAACTATCAATGGTAAATGATTGTATATTAACAACTTGGTAAATTACGGTGTTAAAGTAAAAATTAGTGGAGAGGGGAAATGGCTGCATTTCACAGATGAAGACAATGAGGCCCAGTGGGGGGAAGGACTCTCTCTCCCCAGTGGTCTCAAAGTCTTTTAGAGCTGGTGAGGGGTTCTCAGTCCTGCCCATTGGATAGGAGGTGAAGTCACCAGTTCTTCCCCTCCCACCCCCCCAAACTTTGCTGCTTCTCAAAGACAAGTTCATGGCTTTCCCGGAGAGGAAAACCAGAATCCACGAAACAGTGCCCTGTCTCCACGTACAACTGACACAAATTCCACCGGATGGTTTCTATAAAGTCACACAACAAAGGCCGTGGGAAGCAGCCGAGGAACCAAGCTTACGTTCTTGCTGTCACTTAGCTCCTGTGTGAGCCAGTCAAGTGCAGCTGTTGTGGGGTGGGCACATGCATTCTGGCCCCAGACTGCTTCGTTTTTTGCTGCTTACTAACTGTGTTGCTTTGGACAAGCTTCCTGTTTCCACCCTGTAAAAAGGCAACAGAAGTGGCCAGAGATAGGGCCCGGAGAGATAGCACAGCGACGTTTGCCTTGCAAGCAGCCGATCCAGGACCAAAGGTGGTTGGTTCGAATCCCGGTGTCCCAGATGGTCCCCCGTGCCTGCCAGGAGCTATTTCTGAGCAAACAGCCAGGAGTGATCCCTGAGCACGGCCGGGTGTGGCCCAAAAACAAACAAACAAAAAACAAAACAAAAAACAAAACAAAAAAAACAAAAACAGAAGTGGCCAGAGATACAGTATCTGAGCTGG